>VZTR01030783.1:142007-219028 GCA_013400775.1 Chaetops frenatus
TTGTTTTGTTTTTTTTTTTCCTTTAAAGGAAAGATCTCAGCAGAAAAGTTTCTGTGATAAAATTTAAAAAACCCCAAAAACCAACAAAGTCTTATATGTCCCTTCAGGCTCTTATAGGACTGGTGAGAGCTTCCTTTTGATCAGGAGAAGCAGCCTTGCCTATTTTGGCAAGTACAGGCTCCTGTATGGCCTGACCTTTACCTAGCATGATGCTGTGCTCCCAGGCAGAGTGGATCTGTGCTATCTCTAGCTGTTGCAAGCTGGGGTAGAACTTTTGCTGATGATCTAAAGTTGCCTCTGCTGCCTCTGCCTGAGTTTGACTGCAACAGCAGTTACTCTGTGCTACCAGCGCTGGGAGAAGGAGCAGAAGGGTACAAATACAGGCAGGAAGCACATTTCCCATATCCTTATCTGTCTGCAGCATGTTTCACAGTGGACTTCTTACCGAATGAGTTGTTGCTGTCGCAATACTGATGTACAGAATGAGGAAGAACCTTTTAGGGAAGCAGCTGGCAGCAGCATGGATTACACCTTCCACATGGAGGATAAGTAGGCTGATTGAAGCTGTCTGTCAAAGCCTAGCTGGAGCAGTTTGTTTCACCTGGCTTGTTCCACTGCAAGTCAGTGTCATATTTTAATGTGAATTAGTTTTTAAAGCTGGAGGCTGGAAGGAATTTGTTTCGTTTATATTTTCTGTACTGTATGTAGAGATAAATAGAAGGCAGTATTAGGCAGTGGTAGAATATGAAGGCTGGTGAGCCATGTAACAATGTCTTACATGTTTACAGTACCTTTTAAACAAGAAGATTCTAGAATGTACTCTATACTGTGAATATAGAAATGTGTGTTATGAATTATGATGCAATAATGGTTCTTGATGGAGACATATAAGCTTGTATTAGCTTCTATAACAGAATCAACTAATATATTCAACAGGTTTATTAGTCCTTAAGCTCAAATATTTCAAGAATCCTTTGTTATGTTGTGGAGTACCACTATTTATAGTGAGGATTATGAAGTAGGCTAGTGATGGCTGTATCCAGAGCTCTCTGAAAGACAAAAGGGAAAATGGGGTTGATTCAGTTAATTTTTGGTCACAAAACACCTCCTTGGTCTGGTAGTAATAGCTGTAATAAATAGTTCTTGTTCTGTCTGTTAATTGTGACGTAAGCCTGTCTGTGCAAAAAGACTTGCAAGCTCTTTACCAGATTAATACTGATAATATGTAATTTGATGAGCCCATATTTTGGGGTCTAATAATCTATTAGTAGAAGAGAGTGCTTGACTTCAGGGAGATTGGAAACCTCTTCTCTAGGATTAATTTTTTTGGAGCATGTCAGAAATACTGGCCAAGGAACATTGATACCAGTCTTGCATTGTGTAATCTTGCTTATGTGCAGCCTAGTTACTCCATGGTATATTTATTTCACTTTATCATGATTCAAAGAATAGACAGAAATGGATTGGAGTTCTGTTGTTATTTGTGTTTCTTAAATAGCCACTCAGTGGAAGGGGGGAAAATTGCTTGCATGCTGGATGCCAACTGACGGTTTTGCTAAAACAGATACACAGTGAGCTGATATTATACTAAGAGGGTTATGGTGGTTCAATCTAGAAGTAGGCTCGAGTAATTTGTCTACATCTACGCTTAGATAAATTTTGCACATCTCCCTTGATTTAATGCTTTACTTAAAAGTTGCTGTGGGTTGTATTTTTAGTGAGGGAAATAAAATAAAAGAATGGGATGTGGAGAAGAGAAGAAAAGTCTTCTTCTCAATATTGTTATTTTATTAAGAAAGTTTTGGCATCTTTTCACACTTTCATAGGAACATTATAGAAAAACCTCACCATAAAAGATGAAAAAGATGGCATTCATCATCCTGTTGCTCAAGAGAGCATAGTCAAAAAATAAATCATTGCTATTGTCATGGAAGTTTCTAAAATCTTGTTTAGTTTTTGACTGTCACAATGACAGTGCTTTGTGTGCAATGCACTTTCGGATATGAAGGAAAGCCTTTTTTATGTATGTGAAGCCAACAGAGTTAAATCTTGGTCTGAGGCCCAGAATCATTGAGAGAAATTAAAATAATGATAATTGAGTCCTCAGTCTTTTGTTCAAGCCATAACAGAGATTTGGAGTAATCAATTAATTTAACCAGACACAAGAATATAAATTTGAAAGACTCTTACCTATGGTATCTACACATTATGGAACAAGATCTGTCCTGTTTCACTCTTTTTTTTTTCCATAAGGATTTTGTTGTTAGGCAATATTGATGAAATCACATGCATAATTTCAAAGCTGGAGCTTTCATATTTCTGTCCTAGCTGTTCTGGTATGGTGTAACTTAGACATATGTGATAAGTAACAGCACTGAGTTGCTCCACCCTCTCTACTCCACACTGGTGGTGCCTGACATACAGCGCTGTGTCCAGTTCTGGGCTCCTCAGCACAAGAGCTGTGGAAATACAGGAGAGAGCACAACAAAGGGCCACAAAGGCTGTTAAGGGACAGCAGCATCTGTCCCAGGAGGAAAGGCTGAGAGGTCTGGGGTCGTTCAGCCTGGAGAAGAGGAGTGTGTATAAATACCTGAAGGGAAGGTGCAAAGAGGAATGAGAGGTTTTCAGGGGTGCCCAGTGACAGGACCAGAGGCTGCAGGTGCAGACTGAAACAGAAGATTTTGTCTGAACATCAGGAAACCCTTTGCTGTGAGGGTGACTGAGCACTGGCACAGGCTGTCCAGGGAGGGTGTGGACGTTTCATGCTTGGCAGTACTCAGAAGCATCCTGGACATGGTCCTGCCCAGCCAGCTTTAGTTGGCCCTGCTTGAGTGGAGTGCTGGAACAGATGACCTCCAGAGGTCCCTGGCAGCCTCAGCCAGCCTGTGATTTACCTTGTTTGCATAAGCCTCTCTAAAAAGCTCTAACAGATGACATTTGGTAAATAAAAACAAGATACATCAGTGGGTTTCCTGCACAAGTTTCAACTTAGACAAGAATTAGTTCTTATACAGCTTTTGATTTTCATACACGTGGTGTAATTATTCCTAATTTTTGATCACTACAGTTGGATAAAAGTTACAGGAAATGCACAAAATACTGTGATTCTCAAGGCCAATAAGGATAAGCCAACCAACCAAATAAAAATACTTGTACTATCTGTCACAAAAGGCAGAATAATACTGAAGAAATTTATGTAAATGAATTTCCAGGATAGGCGTAAGAATTATTCAGACACCAAAGGACTTGATAATAGACCAACATAAACAGAAGCATCTGTCTTTCTGAAGTGCTGGCTGATTAAGAAAATTACTGAATGTGTTTAACTAAGCTTTTCTACTAACCTCAGGTTAGTGGTGAGGATTAGAGGCTTTGTGGTTTTTGATGGAGAATTTTTAATTTCATCTTTGTGGAAAGGCACCTAAACAACCTTTTCCAATTACATGTTGGGCTTGAATATTATTTGTAGGTCTGGAAGCTGAAATGTGTAAGCAGCTGTAGCTAATGGGGAGAAGGGATAGAACAAAATCTGTTGGAGGACTTCTTTGCCTCCTGCTGATCCACCTGCATAGAGAAGATTCTCTAGGTACCTAAATCATTGGGGTTTAGTGTCACTTGGCATTACTGAAGCAGCTATTGCACTGTGCAAAGGAGTTTTTTTGGTTTTTTCAGTAGACAAGCTCCTTTTCTGTAGCTCCCACTGTTTTCTGGAGGAAATACAGGTGTTTGGCAACCACTCTGAATGAAGTCACTGGATTCTAGCAAGCTTTACACAAACACAAAAAGGCATAATCTTGCCAACATTTTTAGAAGAAAGCGTGTGCTAGGTTTGGCTGGGATAGAGTTAATATTTTCACAGGAGCTGCTATGGAGCCCAATTTGGCATTCGGTGTTGATAATGCAGAGACGTTTTTGCTATTGCTGAGCAAAGCTTACACAGAGCCAAGGCTTTTTCTGCTCCTCACCCCAGCAGTCAGGAGGCTGGGGCTGCACAAGGAGTTGGGAGGGGACACAGCCAGGACAGATGATCCCAGGTGACCCACGCTGAGCATACACACCTGGGAAGAGGAAAGAAGGAAGGAAGGAAGAGGGTTCAGAATAATGGTGTTTGTCTTCCCCAGTACCCACACGATGGAGCCCTGCTCTCCCGAGTGTGGCTGAACACCTGCCTGTCCATGGGAAATGGTGAATGAATTCCTTATTTTGCTTTGTTTGGGTGCACAGCTTTTGCTTTCACTATTAAACTGTCTTTATCTCCACCCACAGGTTTTCTCTGTCACTCTTCCGATTCCTCCCCCATCCCCACCAGGGGAGTGAGTGAGCAGCTGTGTGGGGGGTCAGCTGCTGACAGGGTTTAAACCACAACAAAGAGCATCAATAAAAGTTGTGGGGAGTAGATTGCTGTAATGTTACATGCACTTTAAAAATTCCTTTCATGACTGAACTGAGCAAAGTGCTATGAGAGTACAAGAAATAGTCCTATCCCAAAATCCACTTGCTGAGTTTTGTGCTGTAACCTGTGCTTAGAAAGAAGTTATGAAGCATGTGCTACATTACCTTTGAGAAACCCACTGTTTGCCAGGGTAACACTAAGCATTAACTCCTTGGGAAATACATTGTTTGCTTCATGTGTGCTGCAGCCTGGCACACAAGTGGGAATAGCACAAGAGAGCCCAGCACGCTGCTGCCATGGAGCAAAGTGATGGAATGTCACATTTCTCTTCTCTTGTTGCTGTAGTCTGACAATGAACAGAACAGAAAAGAGCTGGTTGAGTGAATTCCAAGTTTTAGCAAGCTCTTCCCTTGCCATGGAGTTTTCTAATGGTGGGTAGAAGAAACAAAACAAACCTGCAGGGCAATGGCTATTAATAAGTCCATAAATTAATATGATAGTTTCATAAACTTTTCTACAAGAGAGGACCCTTTGAGTAATGTGATTCCTCTCACTAACACTATTCCAACCAGGAAAGAGTAGAGAATATAGCATGTTGATGGAGTTGGAGTTCTGTAACATAACCACATACTTGCATTTCAGGTGTACCATCAGAACTGATCTTGTATTCTTTCTACATGCACCTGGATGCTTTCCACAAAGCAATAGAAAGCTTAGTCCTCAGAGACTTAATTGAGCAACCTGACTTGAGAAATTCCTTTGCACCAATTTAAAAAAGTTTATAAACTATGGCTTTTCCCTTCTCTGGAAAAAAAAGAGATCCATTAGAGAAAATCGATCTGTAAATTTCAATGTCTTCAGTGCTTAATGTTCTTCTCTTCTGTCAGGGTTGCATTTACAAGCAAAGCAATTGAAATACAATATCAAGCCCAGGTGGAGATCCTTCCCAGGCCAGTGCTCAGGAGACAAAGAAAGTTACTTGCACTTCTGGAAGGTCATTTGAAGCCTTAGATTTTTTTCTTGTTTGTTATTCTCCTCTATAAGGATTGCTATTTTGCTTTGGCAATAGAATTTTCAATTTAACAGGCACACATAGGTGATGTGGAAGCTCCAAATCAGTACTTTCACCTCCTTAACTGTTTAATGAATTAGCACTTCCCTCCTCTAACTTTAATGGATTACTCTAGAACAAAATGAAACTCATCCACAAGGAGCAGCAGAGACAGCAATTACTGAAAACTTCAAAGAAAGTTTTCAAAGCTCTTTTTGTCAATTTAGCAAGTTGTCTGTAAAGTTGAGTCACATTTGTTTAATTTTACAGCTTTGTTTAAAAGGCTTTGCTGTATGTATCTACCTTCAGATGCATGAGAAGCGTGAAGAACACTTTGTTCATTTCAGGGCAAGGTTTGCTTCATAGTCATGTGGTAAGCCTGGAATAAAAGTCAACTTTACCATTTCCAAAGGAACAACAGGATGGAACATTTCTTTATTTCAACTAAATTGCCTATTCCTTTAAGGGATCAGTAAACTGAAACCTTGAATGACCTACAGCTTTTTTGTTCAGGACAATCCAGAAGAGAAGGAATTACTTTTGTCTAGCCTTATTAGTTGTGCTAAAAATCAGAGTTCCCGGGCCCTGCATCTACAATGCAGCCAGGGACTGATTTTTCCAGCCTGTGCAATGTTTTTTCGTATGTCTTCATGGTTCCTTGAGGCCAGAATGCATTCTTTCCTAAAATTTCTGTAGTCTACAATTCCATTTTTCATCTGGGCAAACAGCGGTTTGGATTATAGGTGAATAGCTGTTGTTAATAACTCCCAAGTGAAAAAGTCAGCAAAGTACAGGAGCAGAAATAATGTTCCAGGAATGACTTATATGAGGAAAAGAAAAGGAGCAATTAGTTCAAACACATCAGTGAATATTGCAGTGCCTTTTTAAAGGCAGCACACAAATTGAAAAAAGTGGAAAGGAATATTTTTTGTATCTTCCCAATTCCTCTTGTCAATTGTGTGTGTGTGTATGTGCTGTGTCTTTGTATATATCTGTATGTGTTTGGATATTCGCATGTTTAAATACATACATCTGTATCCACACTATTCTCTTTCAAGTTATGAAAGTGTTTGCTTTGAAATCCCATAAAACTGAAACTGTGGACTGACTTTATAGGGGAAACATATTCTGCTAAAGGGTCATAATTTATAGGGAGACCCCAATACTTAAACAGTTGTAGTGATGTTTTCAGGTGGAATGAGTGCAGTTGCATCTCATCAGTGATGCCAAGAAATAAATGCAAATAAAGCTTATTAGGAACCTTACGCTATTAGCTCAGACTTTTAATATAAAGGCTTCATACCAGTTGAAGGATTAGCTTCTTTTTCACTACGCAAAAGTTACAGGTTTTCATCAAGCCATTTTTATGTGGCAAAATTAACTTTTAAGTTGAAAGATGGATCTTCCCTGAGCATGAGCATAAATAATGTCATAGCAACCTTTGTACTTAATTGCTTTCTGTTGCAACAATCATTTAATTAGGAATTTAAATTAATTTTAAATAGTTTTGTTAAAAGCAGCACTAACAATTCTCACAAGCCAAAAGGTTTTCTAATAGCTTGAGGTGAGGTTGTGTTTTTGACTTTGTCTGTCTAGAACTCTGAAAGTAGTGGTACCTACTGCCCAAACAATGTATGACACTGAATGGTATCTTACTCCTGATCATAAAAATATAGGATAGGACACAGAATCTCAGTTAAAAGTTAAGAAATTAAGAAGCAAAATTTAGAAAACTCAAAGAAACAGACTTGTAGTATTTTGAGAAAAAGTTTTGCCACTAAGCAAGCTACCTCATTTTATATAAATGTTGATTCTTGTTCTGCACCATGTTCTACATGTGATAAAACCCCTTTTAAATGATAAATTAATAATTGGGTGGGCAATGAGTCAAGAACTCTTGTTCTCTGTTACTGAATGTCTTGGTAATTGATCAAGACATCATTGTTTGAGACACTGTGTGTTCGATCTCCATTTATGTTCTCTGGCTAAATTTGTGTTCAGAGCTTGTCATAATAATTACAGTATGAGATTATAACTTTACTGTTTTCACTGTATTGTGATGTGGAGTTGACTATACAAGCATTCACAGCCATTACAGCCATGTGGGACTAGAATCAAATAAACAAAGTTTAGATTGCTATGTGCACATATACATGTGTATACAAACACACATATTTACGTAATATAAAAATTAAGTCTAAATACATGCATTTTCATCACGTAAAAATATAATCTCAACCTTATTATCATCCCAAGTCTTTTATGTCCTCCTGTCTTGATTTTATGTTCTTGAATTAGGCTCTTGTCTTTAGTTTGCCAGTTGTGTCTTCTTGTGTAAAATGTAGCATTTTTGAGGATCAAAAGGTATTGCTTCCTTTGTGGAGCTTTACCTGGCTGAATTCCTTAGATATCACTACTCAAAAAGAGTTACACAGTGAGAACTGTACAGTGTGTGCAATTATGAAGATTGCTTAGACAGCAAAGTTATGGAGTGTATTTTCTTTCACTATCTAATGAATTCCTTGTGACTATCCACAGTCGTTCAAAGAGATAATTTCCTTACTAAGATAATCTTCTTTTATGTACCCACATTTTTGTTACAGGAGCCATTATTGTGCTTTTCATGTCTCAACCTGCTTCTACCTTTTTGAAAGGCTCTTTCATTTTGCTGCTCACTTTTCTTAATTTCATGTGACATTCTGTACCTGAGCACTTTTGGAAATTCTTGAGCAAGCTTTCCCTGTCTGCAGAGAGTCTGTTTTGGCTCATCTTCCTTCCACAGTGCAGCTGGGCATGCTAGATTGAATTTTTCTGCTTCGTACATGCCAGCTGCCAGACCCTAAATCTCTTTCTAAAACCAAGAATTATCAAACTCCTCAACTTTTTCTCTCATTACAGTAGCTTGAGGCCCATATGGCAGATTTACATAGGAAGACAAAACAAAGCAATTCTGCAATTATCCTCAAAGCAAAGGCTTCTGTGTGGAATCAGACAGTCCCACTGCACAGATTTCAGTGGAGTGGTCTCATGTGTCTTTCTGACAAAGCGATAGATTAAACTGGGCTCTGAGAGCACTGAATTGTAATCTGCATTTCAGCACTGACTGCCTGTGTGTCCTATGGCTAGCAATTTCATCATTTGCATTTTGGATTGTAAGGCCTCCAGAATGAGGACTCTTACCCTGTCTTGCTAAATTTGCACAGTGCTGCTACACTGGGCTGCAAACCTTCAGCGTTGGCTGCATCAGAAGTTTCCTTCAGCCACTGACATCATATTTGTGATCTGAAACAGTCTTAGCTGCATCTATGTATTAGAGGACTTTGCAAACATTTATAGCTCAGCTCTTGAATTTTCATTTACTCTGTTTTACAGTGAAAGGATTAGGGATGAGACAGCCTTCAAGCTGAAGTTATATAATGACTATACTCTGTCCCCTAGAAGGACATTGTATCCTTGATTTGAAGTGAGGCTCCACCAAACCAAGTTCTGCTTCTGAGAGATGCGAGTTGACAGATAATACTTTAAATGCATCTGTTGTTATTACACTAGACTGAGTTAAGGTAGCAAAGGTGGCAGGAGCGTAGAATCGCTGAATTCCAATCTGGATTGCTGGGGAAACATATTAATTGTAAAACTGCATTGCGTTGTTGTTTCTTCACCAGTACACAGATTACAGATTTTGTTTTGAGGATGGCTTCTGCAACAGCAGGAAATCAGAAATACAAAGGTGTGACTGGTTCAGCACTGTTAATATGAGTCTAATGGCAAAAGTGCATTTCTCACCAGCGGTCTCCCTGAAGCACCTTGGAAAAATTGTATTAGTTCTTTGACCTGATTAATTAATATAATGGGTAAGATTTTCCCCTGGGTCCTCCTCAGTATTACTGAAAATCTGAACTTGACATGACTTTTAGATGGAATTGATGGAAAAGCCACTAGAAAAGGCTCGTCTCAGTGAAGCACATATTTTGCCATTTGTATCAAACATTTGTCAGTGGGGAGAGAAGAGGGGTAAAAAAGAGTGAACTGAAAGTGAAATATATGTACAACACACCACTTTTCTTCAAATGCTTTGTTTTCCCTCTTACCTTATTATGGCATGTGTCTTTGTTCTTTTGATTACCAAATAATATCCAAATATTTTTCTTTCAGAATCAGAAATACAGGCTATTGACCCTTAAACAAGATTGTTTCTTAGTCTTCTGATTGTATACTTTTTTGTTAAATCAGCCCCTATTAATTAAGGTATTGATCCTGGTGAAATCATAGGGGCAGGAGAGAGAAGTCAATAGTGATTGTTGCTGTCCTCCTTTTGTTATTTCTGCTTTGCAGTTCCACCTTGGAAATCATTCAGCAGGCCCTTCCCTACAGCTCAGGTGCTAATATGAGGTAAATAACAGGAAATAGTGGAACAGAATGACCAAATACTACTTGGTGTTGAAATTGGGAAGCAATTTATGTGGTGGTTTTCATCTTGTCCAGCTGGCATTGTTTCAGCAGTCAGTTACATCCCCAAAGTCACACTGTTTTTTCCAGCCACAATTCCATGTGTTATGCTGATGTAGGGTGACAATCCAACAGGTGCTTTCACTCAGATAGTTCATTCAGTAATGCAGCTACAGATATGAGGAACAGACCAATAACTGCATTGGGCTCTGGGACAAAGGGGGAAAAATACAGTGTGGGACTTGTTGAAAAATGTAATTAAAAAGGCAGATTTTTCAGAGTACAGTGATAAAAGTCCTCTTAGCCAATCATTGTCATCTCTTTATCTAAATAAGAAGACAAAAGTAAATAATTTACTGCCTGTTTCATGTGCACAATCAGGGTCAGAGGCAATTCTGTCAGCATGAAATCTATTGAGATGGAGACCAGCCCTTCTATGATTGTGCACCTCAAATAACTTCAATTAGAAACTTAAAATATTTTGATTTCTTTACTAGAGAAACATACAAATTATTTATTATATTTATTTATTGCAGAAAGAAAATGTTCAGGATTAATGGGAGTGTTTTTAAAAAGTGCCATTTTTTCTTTTTGGCTACTCTTGGGTCATACTCTCTTTTTTTCTCTGGTTCTATTTTTCCTATTTTCCAGTAAAATATGCCTTTCTAAAGTTTCAGCACTCCTCAGTTAACTGTTTTAAGAAAATACAGGTTATCATGACATTTTGTATAAAACCTTGATACTTGCAGAGCCATAACCATAATTTTGGTGGTTTTGGGGGTCTTTTTGCATATGCACTTAAGAATAAAATGTAGAAAAAGCACAAACCTCTTTATTAACACTGTTGCATTTCTTCACCTCAGTCCCAATTAACCTTCAGTTTATGTGAAGCAGCAGGCACTGTGTCCTTGTTTGCAGGTTCTACAGGTTTTATGTGAGCTGTACAACAGCCTTACTACCTAATAAAAATATGTATTTAAAAATAGACAGAAAAGTCAGAAAGGAGAAGGAACTTCAGAGTGGCAATACGACTTGGCATCATGTGTCCTTTTCTCCCCTAGTTCTCCCTGTTCCCTAACTATCTGGTTGATAAATAATCTATGCTGCTTGTCTTGTGTATGAAAAGGCTCATTTGTACCTGCAGCTAGGGGATGATTTTATTTTTTTGTATGATCCTGTGCCAGGAGTCCTTGAGATGTCTCCATATCCTTATATTTCAATTATTTTGTGAAATACTGGGTATACTCGTCTAGGACCTCGGGAGGAAAGGGAGCTCTTTTGCTATGTGGGAAGCAGCAGTCAGTGTAGCAAACTGTTCCCACTACCTGCATGCTGTGGAGCAAGGAGGAAATGTAGGTTAAAATGGCTGGGCTGCTGCCTCTCTCCTTCCAGTGGCCTTGGGAACACCTGGTGGGTGCAGCCCTACAGGGGACGTGTGTGTCACATTCCCTGTTTCTTAAGTATATGTAAAATAGCTTTTTACTAGGAAGTTCTACCAGGAATAGATTTTAGGGAACTTGAATGGTGAAGAGGAAACATGTAGCAAGTTTTACACATCTGAAAAATTAGAGAATAGGGCAGGTATTCTTTCAGTTAGGATTTTGCAACTCATAATGTGTTCTATCAAAGAAAACTGCTTGTGGCTGTGGCTGTTGCTGTTGGAGCAATATTGAGGAATTTCACCTCTAAAGCAGCAAACATTCTTGAATAAAAATCAGAGAAATCCCAGGGATCTGGTCCTGCACTGGTGATAAATGCTACCTCTATAGGGTTTGCTGGTGAACAGCTGTTCTGAGTGGCCAGTGCTTATTGCTGGGGTTGTACCTAACTCTCAGCCACTTGTCTGGTTGAGTTATGCCAATAAGAAGCAGGAAGATGCTTCCTTAATTTAAGAGCATTGAAACAGCCTGTAATAAAGGGCTTGCCATAAAAATATTACTGCAGCAACCTAGATAAGGTTCAGTACTGTGCCTAAAAGTGTGTCTTCTGTGGCTTGTAAATCCTCTTTCGGTTTTGCTGTTTGATCCATTAGGGAAGCTGGACTTTGGTGGATACTTGATCTCACTTTGGCTAATTGCCAGTGTCCCTACAGGGGATGAACCAGTCTGGTCCTTCACCACTCAAAAACCTGCTGACAGATAGCAGCAAAATGGCATCAGGTGCCAAGCAAGAGCTGATATCACTTGAATAAGCTAAGGGAGAGATTCATGTTTCACATCCAAGGTCCTGTTGTGTCTCGCTTTCTTCTCTACCAAGGCTCAGGAGTCTTGCTACTGAGCCTGAGGATCAAGTACAGCAGAACAGCACAAAACTCTTCTCATTTGCTTGGTGGGCAAAAGCCCTGCTCCTCTCCAGATGCACCAAGGGCAACATGGAGCTACCCAGCTGATGGCAAATGCTGTGCATCTGCAGACATACCTGTTTGTCAGGAAAGAAACATCACCTTGGGACAAATTACTGTACCTGAAATCTAATTCCAGCCTAAATTGCTTTATATGGACTTGTGTGACAGCAGGTTCACAGAGATATCTTGAGAGAAGTAAAAAAACCCAAACAGAAAAAAACCTCAGACACAAACACCCCAACGACAACAACAAATGCAACCCAAAACACCCCCAAACCCCCTAAAACAAACCCAAAAACCCTGAAAAAATGAAAACTCGGTGAACAAAACCCTAGCAAAAGCAGATCTCCACACTAAAAAGTGCATAGAACCAAATTGAGACTGATTTTCCCATTGTGATATCTAGACATTGACTTAAAAATTCTGCAGAAGATTTGGTGTCTTCTACAGTAGAAGTCAGGGTTCTTCCATAAGAAAGTAGTTATTAGGATACTACTTGGGCTTACAGCATAGAAAGAACTAACAGAAGGGCATAGAAGATGATGTTAATTCGAAAATCCCCACTTCCTAGTCTGCAATAATAAAGATTTGTTTAGTGCTTATATTCTGAAGATTAGTTATGTGTAGTTATGTGTTGTCTTTAGATCACAACCTTTTGTTTAATTTGTTTTACAATAAAGGAAGATGAAGTATCTTAACTACAGCTGTTCAGGCAACTGAATATGGGAGCAGATACCCCTATATAAATGACTACATAGCAGAGCAGCCAGTATGCTAAAAGGTATATAAATAAATGAAAAATAAAAACAGAAAAAGAAATATATGGAAGTATCGAAAATTGCATATGTATTTTTCATATTTCAGGGTATTTTTTTCCTGTCTAGGTTGACATTGATTCATGTTCTTGAATCTGGATTTATTTTTATACTTATTCCCATATAGTGTAGCTACTGTTTTACCTGAATTGATTTTTTGTCTTCCTGCATTGCAAATATACATGGAACTCTAAGTGCCATGTGCATATCTGTTTATTGGATTTCCATCCAATTTGGAGTGGAAGATACCTTGGGTTTCTTATAAACTCAGTTTCTATGAACAGTGAAATCTGTATCATACATGGTGTACAAATTCAGTTTTGTTTGTAGCTATTTGTCCACAAGAGGGTTTCTTGCCCCCTTTTTTTTCTTCCAATTGACAAATCCTCATTCACGTGTCTCAGTTTTCTGAAAAGTCTCCTAGCCTTGCTTTAAAACTGAGAAGACAGTTTATTCTCCTTTGGCGTGTTTAAGCTCATCCCATTATTTTTCTTAATTTTTTGTAGTAGCATAGGTGCCATCTTGTAACCTCTTAGGAGATGCCACCTTTCCTCCAGTGCCAGTATCAGTGCCCATCCAAGCTGTGTAAGCTCTCAAGGCTCCAGGTCAGCAGGTAGGTGGGTACCAAGCTGTTAAGTTGATAAACCTGTCTGTTTGTGACAGTCTTTTCAGAGAAACTGCCAACAAATGATTCTGTCACAAAAGTAGCTTTCTACACAGACCATATTAAGGTCTCATAAGGCTCATTAGACTGTCCACTGACTCCTGACATAAAATTTATTCTGAGATGCAATTAAGGCCTTCATTTAAGGACTTTGTCTAGTTTAAGACCTCAGTTGTTTCTCTCCTTCGTTCACAAGGGAGCCTACAACAGTCTCATCAAAGGGCAGGGTGTGAGATTGCATTGCTGTGCTAATCTACCTTATGGGACTACAGCAGTTCAAGGCCACTGTGGTGTTTTGAAACTGTTTTTATTTCCCTCGCAGGTTATATATTTAAGCAAATCTATTTTTGCTGTGCTGAAATTTACCACAGCAAGTGTCAGAGTGCAGTGCCAGGATTACCCCTTACATTGTGTGCTAGGTGGCATTGTATGGCCATCAGGGTTATACTTCTCCTACTTGCACTCTGATTTACAGTGCCATTTTGATGTCTTTCACCTGACTTCCTCCTTGTTTCCCATCCTCTTTCACCATCATCTTTTTCCAAGGACACTTGACCTTTTGCTTGGCTCAGCCACTCTGGTTTTACATTATATTTGCACTGTACGGAAGTATCAAACTGAACCCCACTCATTGCCTGTCTCTAAAGAGGAAGGTGTGATGTTTCCATAAATTCCCTCCACTTTTTATTTCTCCTCTGTGTCAAGTATGATTTATTGACTGGTCAAGATGCTATTTTAAGCACGCAGAATACACATAATAGATGTTTGTAGCAGAGGTTATTCTCACTGCTGTTGGGGTCATGGACACAACAACAAGGAAAAGCAGAGCATGGTTATGACGCTGGGGCTTTTGTGCATTTGGTTCAGTGTGTGGGTTATAATGACCCACAGGTGTACAAAGCCCTGAAAGTTAAACCAAGGTGTCCCAACCAGCAGAATATTGATGTGCAGTTAGAGGCTGTGCACCAACCAAATAGTTTCCCATGTCCTGTCACAGTCATTAGACAAAAATAGAGGATTAAGAGCAGTAATAATGAGGTCTGCATGTCTGTCTGCACTCTGAATAGCACAGTGTGTCTTATTTTCCCACCTGTCGTTCTCAAGTTCAGTGCACAAAATATCATATACTGTGAACTGAAGAACAAAATGTGGAGAAATAAGATTGCCACAGATGTCTCATATAAAAAGTACTAATTAAAATGAGAAATGGCTGTTAGATATAAGGCCAGCGTTGTTTCCTTGGTATAAAAGCAAAGGGAATTGCTCAGAACAGGTGAATTGGAATTGAACCCTGTAGAAAGTACTGTGAACTGGAAAGTTACCAGCACAATCTAGTTTGACAGGGAGGGTCTTAGCAAGGGCATAAACACGTGTCCTACAGAGGGGGTGAATGGATGGGAGAATATATCCATGCTTGCTTTTATTCAGGAAGGTGTGGAAAGGGAAGGCTGCTGTGAAGAATTCTTCTTTGGTCACTATTGTTTCAATCAAATTTTTCCCAGTTATGCTATGGCATGAGCAGGCAGGGCAGGGACTGTGTCTGTTGCTGAGGGACAGGCTCATCAGAATGAGATTGTCTCAAACTGAAAATAATTAGATAATTTAATATATCATTAAAAAAACCCAAAGCCACAAAGCAATATTTGAATATTTTCTGGATGCTGGTGACTGATTAAAAAGTAGTATTTTGAGTGTCATGGTCAAGGAAAGAGTAATTGAAAGTGGCTTTTTAAACCATTCCCATTTTTCTTTTTGTCAGCTAGGAAGAAATCATCTAAATGACATTTAGATGTTGTAACACGCAAACTGTTTTTTAAATCGATGGATTTGGTTTTGATATTCTTTTTAAAATTGACATAATTTCTTAGGTAGTCATGACACTTTTCTTATGGGAGAAGACTTGCTACATATTAAAGTTTTTTTTCAGCAGAGGGTAAAATGGAATATAATCTTGGCAAGCATTTCCTCAAGCTGGCATATGTTGAACAGGGGATGCCAAGGTACAAGTAGCCAAATTAATTAATATTGCTTCCTGGACACTATTGGACGCATTTTATGTCCATCCTTTTATGCTGAGTTTTCAATAACCATTCCCTCACTCCAGTCACAGGAAGAAACTCAAACCTTTGCTTACAAAGCCAAGAAGGATGCATAAAGAGGAAAGTAAAGCAAGATTGTGCCCAGAGTTTTACAATCAGCATCAGCTTTTGACATCTTCTTGAGTTTATGGAGCCAATGAATCACAATATAGTCAGTCAAGCAGTCAAAACAGGACTTTGAACTTTTCCTGAGATGGAATCAGTAGCAAAAACTCACATTCAAGGTTTTGGAGAAATCTGTTTCAATAGCTATAGAATATTGAATAGCTATAGCTATAGCTTTCAATAGCAATTTTTTGGTCTCCTGAAACTCAGTGCTGAATTATCATTAGTGTTATTATTGGAATTTAATTATACCGATTGTTTTCCATAAAAGTTATGAATTCATAATAATTCAATTATTAAGTAAAAATAATATAATCCAGGTTGAAAGTTTCAATGATGGCAAAACAATCATCAGTAAAGTAGACTCTGCTTCGAGTTTTCTCCACCATAAAACCACAGTGGTTTACAGCATCAGCCTTTGCAGAGGATACAAAGTAATTGCCCATTACCAAGTCTGGTACTTGAAGGCAAACAGATTTTCTGCCTTCTCTGACTTTCCCTCTATGAAAATAAAAACAAACCCAAAAAAACACCCCAAAACAAACAAACAAAAAATGCAACAGAAACCTAGAAGCCTCCCCAATTTATTTGAAAAACAATTAATTCAAAACTAGATTTTCAGAAATTCTAGATCTGCAAAGTAACCTCTTTTCTTGGTCTCATTTTTATCCCTTGCAGCAGATTTTAGCTGATTGTTTTCCTGAAGATGATTCAGAAAAATTCAGAAATATTTCAGCAACTCAAGTTTAAATGCTTTTTAAAAAATGTGCTATTAATTTTGCTTTTAATTACTTCAAAGGAAATTCTTGGGTTCAATGATCCTGATATCAAAATAAATTCAAGAAGTAGTTCTTCTAAATGCTTTTCCAATTTATTTCTTCTCAGGCTTTGGGAGTGAGCCATTTTAAGATGCTGGTTTGATCCTCTCTGGGATCTGATGCTTTCTCTAACAGTATCAAGACTAAGATTTTTCTGTTCTTTGGTCACAGCTATTTGGAGATTAAAGACTTCTTGTGCAGTTTCTCAGTACTGAGTGAATCAGTTTTCTGCTCGATTTTTTTCATTTTCTTTCTAGACTTTAATTGGTACCATATCCAATGCAGTGACTGAATTTCCTGTAGTGCCACCTTACTCCCAAGTTTGCCTGTAGTTACACTTTACATTGATCTGAAATTACATCTGTAAGTTTACGCTGCTTTGTTTCACCCTCTTCTGTACTGCAATGAAAATTAGGCTCCTTCATTTGAGATAAAATGAAAAGTTAATATCTTCCTTTATGCATTTTTCAAATTTGAGTTCCAAAACCTCTGTTCAGCCCTGTATTAGATTTGGGTTTGTGCATTTGAGAGGTGTTAAGCTCGGATTTAAATGGATTCACTTAGGTGATGTGTTTAGACAAATGTTGTGTCTTAATGTCATTTCAGATTAGCAGCTTGCTTGTGTGACAGCTTGTGGAGGAAGTACTCAGTAGTGACAGTTGAGAAATGCTTCTGCCTTGGGGCACATTGCATTCTTACGGTTTCTGTGACTTAATGGCCAAGGCACAACTCTTACTATGAAATCCACCTGGACTTCTCAAGAAGTGAAATACTGGATTCTGATGGGGATCATTATTCTGGCTTCTGACATTTATACTTGAAGGAGATTGCCTGATCTGAGTTGGTTGAGTTTTGGGGGGTTTTGTGGGTTTGGAGTTTTGCTTCTTTGCTACCTCATGACAGTCTTTGCTTTCTGTGGGCAATCAGGAATAAGAAAGACTGTTGCAATAGCTTGCGTTTTACAACTTGTCTTTTCCTGCATCTCTAATATTTTTCTAAGATTTGACTCTTATAGTTTCTGGTAAGTGAATACTGATCTCATAATAAATTTAGGAAGTGTTGAATCCTATGAATTAGGTTTATGTGACTAATTCAGGATTTAGTTCCCTTTCACATATATTCTGGCCAGCCATAATTTCTTATGTCTCTAAGCTTTTTCCCAACTGATTCTGTGATTTAAAATAATAATCTTATGGTAAGAGGCCCAGAAGGGCCTAATTAGACTGTATGCCAGAAGAGCATTCCATTGATAATTAAATATGTCGGCTTAAAGCAGTAGGTGTGACTTAAACATACTAAGCCACTGGGAAGACATTTGAGCTGCCTACTGCACGTGAAAGGAGTGCAAAGACATCATTCCTTCAGACTATTTAAATTCTTTATGACTGTTATTTCTGATGGTTCTTCTGTCAAACATATATTCCTGCTTGCTACATCAGCAGTTCTTGATGTCAGCAACATATCAGTTTGTTCTAGTTACCAGTTTAAGGTTTGTTGATGACCTGTTCCTGTAAATTTATTCTCCTTGTATAACAGAGGACACAAATATCTGAATATGATGAATTTTCTAGAAATATGATATTGCCCAGGAGATCTGATTACATGCAACTTTCTGGCCTTCCCTCTAGGAAAAAAAAAGTGAAGCAAATACTTAATATGCAATGAAGTTTCCTTGGTCCCAATATAGACCCAAAGTGAACTACTGGGATTTACTTAAGGTAGGGAAATACCAACATAAATCACATAACAGAAGGATATGTCATCATTTCTAAAGTAGTTGTGACTAAACACTTACCTTACAGGTGCTGCACTGATGCAGCACTGTAGGAATGATTTTCAGCTGTTTCTTTTGTTTTGGTCCTGATCTCAGTGTGCAAATAGAATTTGTGCTCAGTGGGACACCAACACACTGAAATTCGTAGAATTGCAAGAACTTGACTCTTGGGAGAGACGCCCAGAGAGCTGCAATCCAACCTCCTGCTCAGCACAGCTCCACTTTCTGGTTGCTCAAGGCCTTTGTCTAATGAAATTCTGACTACCTCCAGGGACTTTTGGGTAGGTTATTCAGCATTGTTGGTTTTTAGGGAGTGAACTTCTCTAAAAAATTAAACTTGCATTGTGAGAGCTTCATAATCATGCCCTGTACCAAGTCTGCTCAAGAGCAAACCACACAGAAAGGAATTTTTCCTTCGAAGTGAGGCTGGTGTTACTATAGTGTTGTCACTCTTCTGGGCATCCAGGCTTCAGCAATGGAGAAGTTGTTAACACCTGGGAAGTTGTTACACCTGGATGCCTTTTTGGTGCTCAGAGGAAAGGAGAGAATGGTTACTAAGGTGCTGTGAGAATGCTGTGTCCAGTGACCACTGCAGGACTGACCAGAGCCTGAGGCTCAGTGCTCCGTGGGGCCACATCCACTTCAGAACCCTTGCAGGAAAGCTGCTCTCCTGGCTGCCATGTCTGTGCCCCAATGTTCCACATTCAGGCATTACCAAGTTTACTTCTTACCCTACAGTCACAGCACAGATTGCACACTTTAGCTGGCAAAAAGCAATGCTATATCACAGCAAACTTAATTGATGATACAGCAAGTGGTTGATTTAAACTGGCATAATTTGTTCCTTTCTTTTTTCCCTGATTTTGCTGGTGCACGATTCCAGCTTTTTAAAAGTTTATCTCAATATGCCTCTGATTTTCACCTCTTGAACCTGCATTGCTTTCTATTTGTGACATGAAAATTAGTTGCCATGGAAATGATTGCAGCAGGAACAGAGGATCTCTTGAACAGGGGTCTTAAAAAAGATTGCATATGTAAGCAGATGGGCTTAGCAGTGAGCAAGAAAGAAATATCACCTAAAATCTAAGGTGTAAGGGGCAGGGGGGCTTGTTTTAAAAAACCCTGTCTAGTTTTTACATTTCTGTCACAGCATCATCTTAAACCTATGGTGATTTCCTAGAGCACTGTTTGCCTGTGGGTGTTTACCTGACATCCTGATTTACATGAAAGTGTATCCTTATATCTGTGATGACTGAGTACCAACTTCAGTGAGACACAAGGTGGAATGAGTTCCAGCACGTAAACAAAAACTCCCCTGTAGGGAGGGCAGGTGTAAGAACAAAAGTTCAGAGGGTCCAAAAAATTATGCAGCCCATATTCCCCAAATTCTGTGCAGCAAGAGCTTCTACCTGATGAGCACAGTGACAACAGCCTGGAGGGCTGGTTCTGCTTTGCTATATTTGCAATGTTTTCTTGTCTTAATAAAGACCTGACCTGAGATATTTCTAGGCTAATTCTTTTGATTTGGATAAGAATGAAATACAATTCATGGTGGGACTGTCAGGCTTTCACTGGGATGGCTTTCATTCACAGCTTTGACACAAAGATTCTCCTAGATTCAGTGGAAAAATTAAATGCAATTTTCATTATGGAGGATTGCAGTCTTTCTGTCCACATATCTATATCCATAGTGCTGGGAAGCTGACAGTCTCTTCACATATGATGTTAGGGAGAATGCTCAGTAGATTCAGCTGTGGTGTGATTGGTGATAAGGGCAATTTCAGGGAAAAGTCAACTAAATTTCATGTCGAGGACAATATTTAGGTCTGTAACTTTTTTGTCTGGGTATAGTGCTGGTCTGGGCATTTGAAAAGAGTATTTACAGATGCCTGGTTTTTTTGGCACTGTAGAGGAAAAAAAAGACAATTAGATCTGCATGCTTGCACAGTGAACATGTTGAAAAGCACAATCATCTCATGCTCGTACTCAGAACATTAGTCCTCTGCAAGGTGACTGCAGGGATCACATGCAGCCTGGTTTGAGTTCTTATTAGAAACAAACCCTCTTTCACCATATAGGTGAATAGGGGTTTGACCCTTTCTTGTGCAGTTATCACCTGTAGGGATCACAGCAATACTTCACAGAATGTCCCAGGTAAATGTTTGGCTTCATCCATAACCTGGGAGGATGGGCTTCAGTGAATATACTGCATTATCCTGACAGAGCTGCTGTCCTGTCGTCATGGGGCATTGGTTTTTGCTGGAAAAGTATAAATCTAAGCAAATACCTCAGAAAGCTTCACTTGCAGTCACTGGAACAAAAGAGTATTAAGGAAAAAAGCTCAACATTTAGTTCAGACTATTCTTTTGTGTGGTTTCTATGAATATTTTAATGTATAAAAATAGCTGTACAGAGCATTAGATTTATGTACATGAAGAATATTTTCCAAAATCACATTATGAATTTAAACAGATGTCTTTAATCAGAAGACACAAATTTTAATGATTATGCTTATAAATACATAAAAAAATACAATGCCCAATCCAAGGTAAATGGCAATGCTTAATTTTTGGTTTATATACTCAAGATGAAGGGCTCATCGATAATCCCATCATGGAAGATTATTTCTAGCAATGGGTCTTCAAATAATTAAATTATGATGTATTAGAATATTTTAAACTGCTTAAGGCCAACTACAAATAGAAAAATAATTTGATGCAAATTACTTGTTCTAGCTGAGACTTTTACAGCAATGGTCAATGTCATCAGAGTTAAGGGACATCTTATTCTTTGCAGACACTTCTCTAAATTTACAGTGAACTTGAGCCCATCTGCCACATTTCCATCCCCATTTCCTGGGAGTATTCCTAGTCTCATGCAGGGAAATTTTTTGAAATAGTTCTTTAAAATATTTTTGACTAATGTTGTAGTTACTTTATCTGTATAATGTATGGAAATAATTTCTTTCACTGCATAGGTAAATATTTTTTATTGCTTATATTCCAATAATCAATTTTTCATTATTATCCACACATATACTAGCATGAATCTACGTTTTTTAAATATCTCATATTCAAACCTCATGTTTTCTATTTTTTTTAACTACATACGTGTGGTTTTCAAAAGAAGTATAAAAGTGTGTCGTTTATCTTGTTATTTCTTAACCTAAAACTGATATTTTTGGGCATAGTTGAAAGCAGCCACTAAACAGATTCTACAGGCATCTGTATTTAATTACACAAATAGAATATCACAGAAATTACAATATTCATGGTGACTTCATTGTTTTTATCTTATTTATGTACCTTCTAACTCTCTGTGAACTGTAAAAGGGGCTTCCTTCCCATGTCTGCATCTAGCAGTCACATCTCCAGTGATGGATTTGTAAGCATCTGAATCCCTGAACTGTGGGGTTATATTTTAGCATGGAAAAATTGAAGATTTTGGATTCAACAGTCTTAGAGGTCTTGTCCAGCCAAAATAATCACTGTCTTGTTGGAACATATGGGATGTGAATGAGGTTTGTGTTGCTGCTCCATGATTACATTCCTTCCCAGACTGGTGACTTGCATGATGTTCCTTACTGATGCCCCAGAGCTTTTGCTGGCATTACCTGATGCAAGCATACGAATTTCAGTATTTTTTGTCTGTGGGACAATATTGAGATGAATGTACAGTATCTTGCAGGACAGAGTATTAAATGATTCTCAGCTGTAACCAGGGTTTCTAATTTGGTGGAGGGGAATGCACTTTGGAATAGGAAAGAAAGATTTCTAGGCCTTAATTAAATTAGATTTTGAGGCCTAAAAATTTAGAATAAAATCTCAACCATAAACAAGATCTCACTGTGGTAGTTGGAGGCTACTTATTAAAAAAAAACAACCAAAATCATAGACATTGTGGTTAACACAGCCCACAGTGTATATTCTTATTTGTCTGTTCTTTTGCATGACAGTAACACAATATCCTAAACATGAGAGCATGTTACAAGATATCATTTCATAGGAGAAAGCTTTTTGCAAACTAAAATGGACATTTCTGATTGAGACGAGAATGTTTAGTCTTGCTTTACCTCATGCAGCATCTAGTCTTCATGCTTCCCCTTTGACAGCAAGGTTGTTCCCATCTCTCTTTATTAGACAGTACCTAAGAGCATGAGCTCTCTGTGCCCTCCCTTGCTTTGATGGTCGGCTGGCACCTCCACAGCAAAGCCCAGCCGGAAGAGGTTTTTTAACTTGACCTTTTTTAATTGATGTCTGAACTCCTTGGTAAATGAGATCTCTGAGCACTGTGAATTTTCAGCTTTTGGTTTTATCCTTAAGTACATTTGATTTAAAATTGCTTAGGCTACAAACCATTATATCTACCATTTGGATATCTTCTTATTTCCAGGATTTCTCCAGGCTGAAATAGGCATAATTTTCTTCTGGGTATTGGCTACAGCTGAGCGTGCCTGGCAGTACTTTCAGCCCTAACAGGTTGCATAAATCCAGCCTTGGAAGGTCCACACACAGCAGCTGGCTGTGAGTGCCGTAGATTTATTTGGAGATTCAGGTACCAATGAAGGAGAAACTTTTTCTTCTGAAGCATTTTCAAGGGTTATAAAACTTCCACCTATGTTGAAGAAGAATGGAAACATTTTCTGTGGTTTTCTCTAAGGGCAGGCAACTAAGATGCAATAATAATCAGTTAGAATTTTTTTCAGACTTCTTGCTGGGAGGTGATTCCTATCCTCTTATTAAAGGTCTGTGATTGATGTGCTGTTTTTCAGCATTACCAGTCATATTTTGGAATGTCATGATGAAATGAATTGCCATTTTGTACCATTTGCAAGAGAGGGATTTGCCCAGCCTGACTCCAAAGTGAAACTAGAAAGAAGGTCAGCAGTTATCCTGGTTATCCAAGCTGTAGCCTGATGAAGAGGAGGACAGGCTACCATTTAAAAGGCTCTTGTGTCATACAGCACCCAGCATTTGCTGCTAGAGTAGCCAGAACTTCCCATCAATAGCCTGCCTCTCTATATTCCTGTCTTAGCCTTCTGCATTCAGGGAGGTTTATTCTATTCCATCTCCCAGCAAAGCTTTTGCTTTGGTGTTCAGCATCCTTCACATAAACTTTCCCAGCTTTTCCACCACTTGGTTTGGTTGCCACTGTTTGTCTTTGCCCTGGCATACCTGAGAAGCACTTGCTATCACACCAGCTGAAAGGTATTTTAAGTTGTTCCCTGCTGCTTTCTGCTGTGTTGCTGTTTCTGAGCTGAACACAAGCCTGATTATACAGTAACTTGAACCTAATCTCAGACAGTAATGATGTTTGCTGGGCTGACAGATTGGACTTGGGCATTAAACATGTATTAGGATCACGGCTTGAATGAGAAGCAACAACATTACCAAACTAAAGAAATCTGAGTCCCTTGCAAACATAATACAAACCTTGGAGACATAATGAAAATCAAAGTTAGCACATGAAATTTTTTCAATGGCATGTTATTGTTGTGAGTTTGTGTAAAACTTCAGTCTGTTTCTGAAAATAGCAAAGGAAATTATTTTGTATTTCATTTCTTTATGTAGTTACCTTTGATGCTTTTGAGCAAGTATTTCATAAAATGCTTTCACATCCAAGTTTTATAAATTTAAAGAGGACACATCTAAAGTTCAAGAGCTCAGTAGAAATCAGTAACCTTCCAATACTCAGATACTACATTCTTCACAGAAAGAGTGAGGAGATATGGGAATGGGCTGCCCAGGGAGGTGGTGGAGTCACCATACCTGAGGTGTTGAGGGGAAGACTGGATGTGGCACTCAATGCCATGTCTGGTTGTCATGGTGGTATTAGGTCATAGGTTGGACTTGATGATCTCAGAGGTCCTTTCCAACAGAATTGTTTCTGTGGTTCTATTACCACTGGAAGCATAAGACTCGCTGAACCAGTAAGCACTGTCTCTATTATCATATAGCAAATATGTAAAGTAAAACAGCACTAAAAGATGTTTCACAGCATACAAGTGTGTGATACTGTGTGTTTCAAAGACAAGTGAAAATGTAGACTAAAATCCCAAGAATTTAAATTCAGAATCTGGAAATGAGAAGGAGCTTACTATTAATGATCTTGGGAACCTTAACAGCAGTGTGTTAATTTAAAATTATTCTGACAATTAAAAGAATATAGATGGCTGCTTTATCTAGCATCTAATATTTTAGTTTAGTTTGTAAGTTAATATTTTATAAGCCTCCATGAATTTCAGTGAGCTTTAGAAACTGGGCTACTAAATCAAAAAAGTGTTGTGAAAATGTGATAAAAAAAGCCTAAGCTGTGCTCTTCTTGGACTTTTTAAAACCTTCTGTGTCTTGAGTGTTTCAGTCCTACAAACTGAATGACATTGTCTCCTTGCTTTGTGAAATCTAGGGATGCCTTTCCTGCTTTTAAAAATAGTGGGATCAGGATGTGAGTCTGTGAGGTTCCTGGGGCTGGACCAATACTTGCTGCTTGATTATAAAAAAATGGGATCATTTAAATAATTAGTAACAAATAATAGGAGTTTTAAGGCTAACAGAATCCTTAGGATTTTACAGTGTATGAAAGTATAGGAAATGAAATTGCCAATTTGCTGCCATGTAATCCAGCTGGGGAAGACAGTAGAGGGAAGGGAGGGCAGGCAGCTCAGTGATCAGCAGGAGCTGAGAGTGAATGTGGATGCTCAGGGATAGGGCTTTTGCTTTTTGTCATGATGCAGAAGGTGCTACCACAGTTGTGTGAGATAATGACTTCTGCTGAATTCCTGGAGGAAAGCCTCTTATGAATACAGGAAGTGGTGTGTAGCTCTACCACACTGCTCCCATAACTCAGCCAGCAGAAATATACTTTGGCTTTTGTCTAACAAGATACAGGCAAGCCAGGAAGCTGAGATTTGTTTGGGTTTTTATTTGTTTGGGTTTTGTTTGTTTATTCTGGGGTGGGGTTTTTTGAATTGGGATTTTTTGGTTGTGGTTTTGGTTGGGGTTTTGTTTGTTTGTTTGTTTGTTTTATTTTTGAGGAGAGGAGCAGCATTCTGGTTGCTTTCCTCTGTTTTTCTGGTGTGTATCCCTGCCATCTGAGCTGTACTGGTGACTCTGACCCTCAAACCACTCACAGAAGAAATGTTTTTAGAGGCCAGTCTCCCCTCACCCTGCCACAATCTGTCTGCAGGGGTGAGAAAGCAATTCATTCTCTGTTCCTGCTCTGCCTGGTCAGAGCTCTTGACAAGATGTCAGTGCCTACTGCGATAGCTGTTCTTAGCCTTTTTTTGTGATTTGAATACCTTACTTGGAAAAGAGCCCTGAGCTTGTTGAAATAACTCCACAGAGACTCTGAGAAAGCTTTGAGATTTTAAGACCAATCAGTAAAATGCACTGGCTTTGAAACACAGCCTTTTATTCAGTTACCTCCAGTCAATTCAAGCTGTGGTGTCCTTGCATCTCTCCACTGTTCAGCTGTATTCTGGGTTTGTTTCAATGCTTTCACAGGGCAGATATATCCTTAGCCCTCTCTGGGACAGTCAACAATAAATGCCCATGGAGTTCAATAGGGTGATATAAGAAGAATGGTGTATCTACTGCTTCCTTTGAATTCTTATAAAAACAAACAAAAAATAGTAGGAGAAGCTCTTTGCTGAGCAAGCTGTTGAAGAGCTGGAGAGGACAGCAATGCATTCTGTGCAATGTGGAGGAGAAGTTATCAGCCCTGATACCTGTAGTCTGTATATTCATTAATATGCTTTCATCTTCTTCCACCTTTACCCTTACCAAAATGTGATAATGAAACCTCCCATTTCGCAGTTTAACCAAATTTCAATGACTCTAGTGGGGTTTCTTTCTTTCTGCATCACTGGATCACAGGGGAATGAGAAATTTTGGACCAAATTCCTATTCCGCTAGTGTAGGATGGCAACTGTCCAAGAGTTGTCATCAGCAGTCTCTCATTCTCATTAGGTGCTTCCTTGCTCTATGAAGGGTTATTCTATCAGCAGAGGAGCTACAGAGTTCAGAATGAATACAGCAAATTACAGCTTGAACTCTTCAGCCATTCTAGAGAAGTCTGGGAAGGGAATGGAGTTGGGGAAAATGAGTGTTTTAAAGGATGGCAGTGATTTCATGGGCCACTTACTGTATCAGATGCATCTCTTGACACAAGGTACTCAAAATATCTTAAGGTGAATGAACTATGATGTAGAGCCTCTAATTCTTTTTGCTGCACAAAGATAATGTGTGCTTTGGGATATCCAGTAAATAACATCCTTCCTATATTCTTAAAATGTAGGCCCTGTGGAGAATATTCCAACAGCCTCAGCTCCTGTTATTTCTCATCTGAGTTCTGCAGTGCTGCTTGGTTGAACTGCAATGTGAGGGGAAAAATTATGGAAATAGAATATTTTTTATTTTCTTTTCCTGTTAATAAGACCTCATGAAAATCTCCCTCAGGAAAAAAAAAAAAATTCCAAATAATCTCTTTCCTGAACATAACTTTATGAAGGTGACTCATTTTAAATTCTCCATCATTTAGGGAACTGTGATATCTGTACTGCCTGTTGGTAATGTCCATTAAGCAGTAGCAGAAATGCATTTTTTTTCCTTGGCTAGACACTCCAATGGGTTCAATTCTGCAGGAAGGAATGTCTTTTACTCTAAATATTTTTTGTTCCCAGTCTAAAAGCATTATGCAAATAATTCACTTCATAAAAAGATAACAAATGTTTGTGTTTTGGTTTGGAGTTTTTTTCAAACAGCTCTGAACATTATAGTTCAGGAAGCCAGTGTAATTTTAAGAGCTTAAGAAGAAGCAGCTACAGTACAATAGGATCTGGGTTTTATGCAAATAAAACCATTATGCCCATTACTGGAGCATAACAAAGTAGAGAGACCTCTGTACTTATGGGCAACATGACAAGTGCTTTATTTATGATAACTCTTAGAATTTTCTCCTGGCATTTTCTTGCAGTTCCATGGGGTGTCCAAAAGGCATAATTTTATGTTGCTGAAAAGAACTCTCAATATACTAACAAATTATTTTGTGCAAAACAAATGTTCTTCTCAGATTTTGTTTTGTTGCCTTTTAGCCCTCCAGCAGTTCAATATAGTCTTGACATTATGAAGGATTGTACTTCAGTGTATATGGTTAATCCAACCCAAACATGGAAGGTGGGAAAGGTCTTCAACTGTATGGTTAAACAGCTCCTAAACTTTACAGGTTCAGTGTATCCAAAATCAACAAAAACCATCTTGCCACAGGTCAACTGCAGAGTGCCCCATTTATTCTACTGCACCAGGCAATGGTCTATGTGAATTTTCTAAAGGTCTTCTCAGATACCCCAATGATCTTGATCTTTGTGTCTATCTGTCATTTTATTACTCAGGTTTTTGCATTCTAAAGACAGTGCCTTATGGCATAAAAAAGCTGAGTGACTCCCTAAGCCTGCAAAAGGGCAGATATGACCCTTGGCTCTGGAAAATCAAGGGAATATTTTGATCATCCTTCATTTCTAGAAAGTTTGGCTTCTAAGTTTGTGTGTTCAGTGACACTGAATAAGTGTGGTTTTGGTAATTCAGTTCCTTCCAATTATACTCAGGAAAACACCAAACAGCTTTGGGCTAAGGTGTGCCTGAAGCTTATTCCTAAACATATGGTATCCAGTGAGATGGTGCTTTCAATGAGTACCTTAATAACAGCAAAGTCCCTGAACAGTGCTCTTACCTGCCTCTAAACATGAGCAGTTCTAGGTTCATTTCCATGGGCAAATTTTTACAACTACTAGAGTGCAATTAATATTTGTTCTTTAAACTTGACTATGTGTGATTTGATCTCTCTCCCATATTAGGGCTTTACTCTTTTGTCTCAATAGCCATGCATTAGCATTGCAGTGACCAGCAAAGGGACTCTTCTGTGCCACTGCAGCTCTTAAAGCTTTGCCATAAAAATTATTATTAATTTGTTTTTTGAAAAGAAAAATGCCCATTCACCTCAGTTCCTGGAAGCTCACAGTACACAATGAGAACCAGTAGCTAAAGATGTCTTGTTTCTGTGGTGGTGCTTTTGTTGTTATATCAAAGGTTATAAAGAATAAACTCCCTGGATTTTAGGGAAAGCACGCCCCAAAACCTTCACGCTTCTGCTGACAATATTATTCTCTCTGATAGAAAATAAAAAGTCGGCAAACCTACTTTCTCTTTTGTTTCCCATTCTTCCCACAGCCAGCAGCAGCAGAAGAGAGAGAAAATTGTGATGTGGTGCAGCAAAACAGAACAGATCCTATACAATGTTCCTATATGTAGCCAGGTTCTTGTGGGGTAGCCTAGGAAAAAGGAAGAGTCCTGCTTTTGTCAGCCACAGAGAGAAGGAAAATCAGTTTTCTATTGTAAATCTAATTAACCTTGTCTTAGCTCTATAAGGCAAAGCTTATTCTCCCCTCCTCTGGTCAGTGCTGGTGTTGCTGTGCTGGTCATTTATGCCTGAGTGGGGCTATTGGCAAGGGAAGGCAAACATGCTTTTCAGAAATTGAGGGACTATTGGGCCAGTGATGCTTTAGCACTGAGCACCTGTTGGGTGCAACTTCCCCATCTATAATACCCTCAATTAATATCACCCAGCAGTTTAGACTGCAGTGCCTTTTGCTTCAGGTTTTATGTGCAATACATAAAAATGTGACAACAGCTCCTTGAAGGCATTGTGCATCTGCCAGATGACCTGTCTCCTTCTTTTTCACCAGTGGGAGGGATTTGACAGCAGTAGCTTCATAAACTCTTTTAAAAATAAAAATCTCCAATGATTTTATTTATTTATGCTGACCTAAGTGTAGGGCAACTGTAGAAATGTATGGGCAAAGCACTTCAAGGGCCATGGTCAGCCAACTACCTCCTCTTTGTGTGTGGTAGGACACCCCCTGACCAATGGGCCTCATCAAGCAGCCTTCATGCAAATATGTGAATGCCACTAAATGGCCCTTGTGAGCTCAATATAGTTTCCCTTAGTGAAAAATGCTGTAAGCAGAAGTACTTAGAGGTACCCTTACTACTGCAGTAAGCAGAAATCCAGACATTGTGTGTTATTAAAGATAGCAAGGTCAGTGGAATGTGCAGATTATGCTGGCAAGTGTTAGGATATATAAGGTGGATTCTGCTATTCCACGTGACCTGGTGGGGCAAGAAAAGCATATTTAGCTTCATAGAGCAGCTTATGAAAAAGAAAAAAAGCCCACTATTTATAATCAAATGTATGCAAGTTTATTTCTGGAACTATCAGCTTTTGATATAAACTCAAAATCAGTCAAGGCATTTGTACTTACAAATCAATCCAGAACACCCAAACTCTGTTTAATATTTGTATAAAGTTGTTTTTCACATGTTTCAGGAACTCAGTTTAATATTTCATTGACTTGCTTCTCAAAAGATTTGTGTCCAAATATTGGCACTGAAAGAACTTTCCTGCATAATGAATCATGAAACCGAAAATTTGTCTTTAAAGTCACCGGTTCGTGTAGGAAGTAGCATGTGATTGCCACCCAGAGGCAGGTTGACTTTTTTTAATTAAATTGTGATTCCCTAGATTAGAAAATTTTGTCATCAATAGCAATGTCAGCCAAAAGCTACACATGCTGTAGAGGGAAGGGCCCATCTTGCTCTCTTAGTGAGTCACTCCTGAAGGGAAGTCCTGCTGCCAGCCAGCTGCATTCTGGGCTGTATCTAAAAAATCATTTCACTATTGCTGCATTTCCAGTCTCAGCACTAGACTGCAAGGGAGAGATCTTGGCACTTTGATGGGGATAAAACCAAAGAATGGTGAAAAGAGTCAGAAAGAATCAACTGAATTCAGCATCTGGTCCACTTTGATTCCATAGGCTTGTTTTTACAGACTCATGAGTGGTACTTGCCCTGTAAATTATGAAAATAAGTAGCTTTTTTGGAGGTTGTGTTGCTTTGATTTCTTTAAAACATCATCCAAGCAGTACAATGAACAGGCGTTCTGGGGAGAGGTACATCAAAATTGTCATAGTGTATCAACAGGAAATATTATTTCCTTAGAAACACTGTAACCAAGAACATCATCATGTACCAGGGAATGGTTTTGGCTACTGAGAGATGAATTAAAGTGAGGACAGGAAAAGGATGGCAGACAGATGCCCGATAGTAAGCAGAGTTCAGGAAGAGAATAGAATTACAGAACTAGTAGGCTCATTTACATGGTAAAGTAGGCTTTAAGACTGTGGATTTAGTTACTTAAAATAACATCTGCAGACCCAGAATAGACTAATGAGCTCAAACAGGTGTCCCATGAAGTCATATAACTTGCCACTTGCAAATCCAGAGATTCTACCTGGATCTCTGTGGGAATTCACTGTGTCCAGTGCTGTGGTGGGGTGGGAATAACCTGCCAGCAGAAATGCCTGTTCCTAAGGCCACTGGGGATGAAGGGCCTGGCTCCTTGCAGAATCCACTTCTGACTCCTATTAACACAGCTGTGCAGTTGTATGTTGGAGCACTGCAGAGGAGGGAAGAGGTTAATGATTCAAAAGTATTAAATTTGGGAGGGAAAAGTAATTAAATACCATAATCTAGTTATTTGTATAGCTCAGAATTTCAGAAATTGAACTGTAAAAGAAAGGTTTATTTCTCTTTGGTTTTTTAAATTTGTCTTTTATGCACCAACAGATAGTTGCAAATATACAAAGACAACCTCCGTTCCTGCTTGTTTTGAAAACACAGCACTTGAACCATAACATTTCTTTCCCCTAGGAAAAATCTAATTTAACCCAGATCATTATACCTCTTCACACAGAAAAATACTTTATATATGTATAGTAAAGGGAACCATCACAAAACTAGGTCTGTATTAATGGAACTTTTCTAAACTGTACAAAATAATAGATTTAAAGTAGCCTCTTGATATTATTTGTTGCTGAGAGATTATACACTTAATTCAGACCTGGGACATTGTACCTTGGTATCTTACTAGCTGAATGTGCTAGTACTGCTCTCTAAGATCAAAGGATCCCCTTTAACAAAATATGAATTCTTTCTGTAACTTTCAGTATACATCTAGGTCGTTGTGAGTGACTGACATTCCCACACTGCTTTCTGACACAAAATCTGGTAGAAATTCTGGATACTTGTAGTTCCCAAGTAATTTCTCTTATGGGATGGTGGGTTTAGTTGCATTGTAGACTTTGTGTGTACAGGTTGACAATTCCTGTTAGACACATTCCTCATCTTGACTTTCCAGCTTAGTGTAAATAAACATGATTCAACCATATTGCTTAACTAAGACAGGGTGAAATATGTTGTTGTGCTGCATAGTTTCTTACAGCAGTTTAATTGATAATCCCCAGTGTTTTGAAACAGAGACTAAAAATTTGGCAGGATGCTAATTTACTATCATGGCTGCACCTGCACCTGGCCTGATGCCAAGGATGAAAAGCATCATCTTCCACATATTCAGCAGAGGCTTGTCAGGATTTGCCAGTGTCCCTGAGGGTGTGTCCTTTCATGGGGGGCTGCTGGGGTTCTTTGAAAGTCCCTGTGAGTGCCAGCCAGGGCAGGACACTGGAACAGAGGGGCAGCTGAGTGGCAGTGATGGTAATTGTGCCTTCTGCAACTGTATGGCAGGCAGGATGTGTGGGATGAGAGCCCATCTGGACACACAAAGAGCACAAAACCAGTGCACTTAGTCTGGGAATAGACAGCAGCAGATAGAAGCCAGGAGAGCTACAAGTTTAAAAGAAAACCACACTTCCTCTCTGTCTTCATCTTTAATTTTGTTTCACATGAAGAAAACACTCCTCTCCCTGCTATAGATTGCCCTCATATGCTCTTGATGTAAAAACATTCTCTAGGAGCTGACCAGTGTGTGTCTGATGTAGTCTCATCAGACCAAATTGGTCTTTTTCCACTTAAATAACCAAAAAACTGTAAGTAAATTAAAGACTTTTGGCTTTGTGAGGCCATTTTTACTTTTATGATTGTCTAGTAAGCTTTTCATGGCAATGTAGTCATTTCATTGCAACTGCATCATTTTGCTCTGAGCCGACATTGTGCTCATAAAATCATACTTCTATGAACTGACAACAGAAGGAGGTTTTTGGTTTTATGTTGGTATATGTGAAAGGGAAGGTGAAAAAGTTGCAATAAAATAGCCAGTAGTTTTATGTTGTTTGCCTACAGTAGTACAACAATACAAACCTGATGACATGGAAATAAATTTTCTTGAACAATTACTTTGTGCTCTCTCTCCTTTCAAAGATGCAGTGTTACTCTTGGAATTGGCAGTTTCTTGAAATTGCAGTGCATGTTTGTAATAAACAGGCATTAACCCTGTGGAATGATCTTTTGAGGTGTTCATTATTACAACTATTTGTGGGAGAAATTGTCAGACTAACTGGCAGTCTGTAGCCATAATTGTGAGGGTATCTTGTGAGTAATGCCCACATCACCCTGCATCATTTCAGTTACTTTTCTCAGTTTCTCCTAGACTAGAGAGATATGCATATATGTTTCTAAATTCACAGATGATTTGAAAAAAATTCTGTTAGCATCCAATTCAGACAAGATAGTTCATCTCTTCTGGTCGCTTTTTTTGCAGCATCCATTTCATGCTGCTCCCCCATGAACTGAACAGTGTCTTCCACCCTGTAGATATATTCTATCTATTAAATCAGCATTAGTACTTTCACCCTTAGAGCTAATGTGTCTGGAAGAGATTCTGAAGGGCTGGATGAGCTGTACTAACTGAGTCTGCTCCTCCTCTTTTATTGGTTTTTTGCTGCTTTTCTACCTTTCCTTCCTTACTTGCCCAGGTGTCATTGCCATAGCTGATAATCTGTTCTATACCATACACAATATTTCCCTCAGGAAATGACTGCTTGATGACAGCTATACAGAGGGACAAAACATCACTGGAATATAAATGAGATTCTGTTAAACCTGAGATAACTAAACTTAAACATACATGTATTGTAGGCTGCTCAGGTTTGGTGGAGACATGACAGCCAAACAGGTTGAATCTGTGGGCTGTGGCTGTGTCATTTACCTTAACAGGACAAGCCTTGCTCTGGTGCTGTCAGCATTGCTCACTGTGTGACCCTCCAGAGTTTCACTGATTTCTCTGTAGGCAGGTGTGCAGGATAGCACCAGGGTCAGGTACCTGTGTGAGAACCCACAATACAATCGTTATATGCTGTGGCTCGATGTGGAAGAGATAAGAGAAATGCATTTTCTGTCAGAGAGTCATCCTAGACTTCTAACATCTCTTCTGCCCTTGATAGAGGTGAGTGGAGCCCAGTAAGCAGGGAATGAGATTCCCCAAAATAACAAACACAGAGGTTTTTTCTGTGTCTTTGCTCCGTTACAATGCAAGTATAACTCATTTTGCATTTCATAAAACACAGCTTGGGGTTGTGAAGGTGATTTTTGCTTCCATCAAGTGCATGAGCTCTGTTCACTTCCTTTGCTGGCTAAAAAGTGGTCTTACTATAAAAAAAAAACAGAGCCTAGAGCTGCAAACAGTGCGTGAACTGACGCAGCCTCACATTCTGCTGTGGTTTTGTCTGTGATGCAGTACTCAGTTTGTACAGAGCCATCAAAACACATTAAAGTCAGAAAAAAAAAATGGAAAAACTGACAACTGTGATTTTTTTGTCTTCCTCAGTTAGTTTATCCTGATCTCCACAAAACTCGAATGCTGTGTAATGATGTAATTTGAGAAGAAAATAATTAATCACTTAATTCCTGCCACCAAAAGCAAGAGTGATTTTAAAATAACACCTGCACAGAATCATTTTGTCAAAATGTGGGTTTCATTGATCTTATATATTTTACAGTCTTAAGTTTGGGGGTTTGTGTCTGAAAAGCGTGGCAGATTAAAGGCTTTTGGGTGAAGAAACGTGCTTGATTGACACTAATACATGTAATCCCATCTGATTAAAGATGTGAAATATGCTTTCAAGCCTACACCACAATATAGTAAAGGGATGTTTTTATAGTGTGTTGCTCTGTCCCAATAAACAAGATGCCTTTTAAAGTGTCTTCAGGAGAGCTTTTAGAACTTTCTGTGTCCACAAGCATAACAATTTAAATAATGTTAAGAGTATTCTCTGTGAGGTCTCTGTGTTAGCACTGAACTCGTACTAAGCAGCAGCCAAAACTGTATACTCTCTGCTGACAAAATTACTTTTAAGGGCAGATCATGTTAACCCTACAGGGAAGCTCATTGTCCTTGAAATGATTATGAGAAAGTAGAGGAAATTATATGCTCTGAATTAATTTCAAAGTAAGATTCTTTCAAAATCTCACTTGTTTTTGGTTTTTTTTTTAATCTCCACAGCTCTGAGGTTTCTGTGTAAAAGTATAAATGTTCAGGTTATGATGCTTCAAGATTATATTAGGACTATGATTTGACATGCAACTACTCTGAAATAGAGCAAATGTGTGGGAGTAGCAATGCTGACCCAGAGTGAAATTCTGATCCTTTGTAAGCTTCCATATGCAAGTTTCCTATAAATGTTTGCATTCCCCTAAACCAGTTTTAATTCTAAAACTGCTTGTCTTACACAGTGTGAAATTTGTATTGCTGAAACCAAATGACTTGGCTCCAGATAAATGGAATAGTTTAGGAGACAGTATGCACCACTGATGCCACCTACGTTTCCAGATAAGCTTTTCAAACTCTGAGTAAAACCTCTTTTAGGAGAATTATTTCAATTAAAAATATTCCTAGTTTCAGTATGATTGGAATATCTGTGAGGTTTTGGCATGACTGTAGAGGCTTGAGAAGCAAAACATTCACAATTTAATAAGTGCTGTGACTTGTTTTCTTTAGGTTCTGCTTTCTTTGGGGGGGATAAAAATAGCCCTCAAACATGGTGAAGAGTGAAAGAGTTAACTTGAGATTCATGGAAAATGAAGTAGATAGCTGGGAGTAGCTTGGTGGTATGTACATCTGAAGCCAGAAAATTAAGGTTCCAGCTGGCTAGTCAAGTTACCTATAGTTAAATAGTGTTCAACCACTGCACCAAAAACTTCATATATTGAAACTCTTTCTCTACTGTCACTGAAATGGTACAGAAATTGCATCTGTGAAGAAGTGAAAATGCCACTAATTTGTAATTATTTAAAAAGTCTGGGATTGAAGAATTTCCAATTGCTACTTGGATGACATTTTATTTGATGAACAGATAAAGGGTTTGCATCCTTTATTGATAAGGATTTTGCCATCAGAATTCTCTAAGGTGCAACTCTTGAATGCATTGGGAAGGCAAATTTTGATTACAAAAGATATCTCAAGACCTCAGTGGCTTGAAGTCACCTTACAGAATTTTCAGATCAAAGATTTATCTTGACAGTGAAGAGGACTATTATTTTATATAAGTTCTGTTTAGAGAGAAACCTCCAGGAAATGTATCTTCTTGGAAAACGCCATGCATGTTGATGGCATTATTCTGAATGGAGATCCTAGTACTATGATGACATTCAGGACTGACCATAAGGTGGAGACAAGTGTAGCTGGGAGAAATGCAATTCCTGCACCAGTTAATGCCTGAGAGCTTTGGCCTTGCACTGTAGCATTCTCTTATTTCTTTCTATATCACAATTATATTTTTTTGATTATACTAAAAAGGTGATTGGGAAGCAGTGTTGTTAAGCAATCATCTGCTGGCAGAGGTTTTACACTGTGGGACAATGACGAGTGTGGAGTTAGGTAACAGATTATTCCCAAAATTCACAGCAAAGAGGCAATGTATGAGGCTGAACATTGGCAATGCTTTCTAAACCAAGGGAAAGTGTCCTTTTTGTGGCTCTTAAAATGTAGGGATGGTTCTTTGCTCCATAAAAACTAACACTTTTGAGCTTTCAATCTTTGATATCATATAAGAAGCTTTATGAGGAAATGTGTTGCAGCCTGTTTTTGATAATAATATCCATGTTTTGTGCAAAAAATACTGATAATTGTAGGAAGAACTTTCACTTCAACCACTAATACAAATATGTGTGCATTCTGCTGAGTACTATTAGTGCTGGTTTTTCCCTACTGAATTGATCTTAAATTCTTTTAATATTGTTTGATTAAGCTTGAACTTTATTGGTTTAATTTTTTCCCCCTTCAATCCTGAGTGTTAATTTGGATGAACTCTGTTCAAAGCATGCATTTGAGAAGGGAGATGGTCAATAGCAGAATTTCATTGCTGGAGAGGTTTTCTGGCTACACCCAGAAGTGTCTTGTGTTGGTGAACCCTTTTCTCCCTGCAGGAACATTGATTAGTTTAACTGAGTTCTTTAAAATCTCACTGATCATGCAGATTTCTACATTACATCTGCACCTGCAGCATTTATATTTCTATAATGATTTTTGTATTCAAAGCTGTTTCATGCAGTTTTGCAGAGGCAGTCTGTGTGTTGACTGGGAATCTCTATGCTGCTGTACAGGCATGGTTCTAGAAATCTAGTTGCTCTATTCCATCATGTGCTGATTGTGTTAGGTAAACTTGTTAAGCTTAAATAAAGATGAGAGTTAGTTCACTGAGAAAGTGGATTTATGTTAACTTGTGTCCTTTTCCAGTGGTCTGTAGTGCTGGGCATTCTCTGGGTGTTGACAAACAGAGATTTGTACAAAAAACAGAGTGCTCTTAGCTGAAAACAGACTGCGTTTTCTCCACACACCACTGTCAAGGTGTATCAAATCTGTTCTGGAATGACATTTTCTGAAGGAACATTTCATTTGTAGTTTTAGTGATCTGCAATTGCTACAGTCCTCATTCCTTATCTTTATTTGTTGTACTTGCATGCCGGCCCTTCATTCTCACTGTTTCTCAAATTCAGACCTTGGAAAAAAGTTCTCCAGCTATTTCTCAGCTAAATGTGCTGTCATGCCTGTATTTCCTATCCCCTCCTCTGCCACTGGTACTTCTCTGGATCATCTTTGTTTCATCTGTCTCTGCTTTCTGCCTTTGTTTACATGGCACCCTGCTCCATGCATGACCTTCCACTTAATGCAAACCACAATGTTCTTTAAGCAACATATAAAACCTTTCTTAATCCATTAGGCAGTCTACAATGGATATCCCACACCACTTTTTTTGGTCTTTCATGCTTGGACTTAAGATGTGCAGCGACACAGCAGGTGCTGCTCTTTCAGTACCTGTTGCTTATAGGAGAAACCTTGTGAGTCCTTCCAATGCCATAGCAAATAATTTGGGTTACTTTGCTGAAATTGTCAAAGATGTAGATCTTCTGTTTTAACATCAGTATTTTTCCAGTGGGAATTGGATTTAGGTAGTCCAACCAGCTGTTTCTTTATTTCCTCTAAGCCATATGGGGAAACAAAGACTCTTACAATCTCTTGGATACATATTTTAGTACCATGAAATTCTTTAGCAGAGGTGACCTCCTGGGAGGAATGCAACAGACAATTAATTCGTGACCCTAAGTGGTAGTGTGTCTGGGAGAACTAAAGACTAATTGAGCTAAGCCTTCACTTGGCTGTTTATTTTCATAACCTAATTGTTCATTTCACAATGACTGTAGGCAATGTGATTAATATAAGCTGTGAGAGCAATCAAGCTGAAAGAAGATGGTAATGGACTACATGAGGGCATTCTTTGTTCTCAATCGTCTTATTTTGCTGCAGTTTTGTAAAGCTCTTCAGCTGAGCTATGGAATGTCCTGAAATTGCTTTGATAGCCAGCAGATATATCAAGCTCAATCTATTGACAGGCATAGTGCCATTGCTGGTAGTGTTTATAGCAATAAAATTCTAAATAGATTCTTTTATTTTGTTTGTCCTTTGGTTCTTTCCTCTGTATCATCCTATATTATCTTCAGACACAAGCAAGGTATAAATGCTCACTTGCCATTTGCAGGTCAGGTCTCATTCTTTGGACAGAGAGACTCTCTCCAGGAGACTCTTTCTCTCTTGCTTATTGTTCCATTTTCCCCTTTCAGAAGGAATAAAAGCCCTTTGTCGTTTGGCCTTATTTCCCCTATCACTTTAAAGAAATGTGATGCTTTTCTGTATATGAACAAGGTGAGGCTGATTGAATGAGAAATTCTTTCATGTAGTTGCCTGCATTAGACTTTTAAATTGCAAGGCAGAATTAAACTAGATATGCAGTGATGCTTTTATAAGATATTTAAAAGTCCAGTTCTGCTGGCAGTTGGCCTAGATAGTCACAGTATTAGATTTCTTCAGCAAACTGGAAAAGCATGACCTTGACATCTTTGCTTCTATTAGCTTGAAATAAAGGTGGTACCAGTCGGTTGCAAGTGGAAAAAATACAGTATAAAGCCACAAGGGATTAACACAGAGTGGATTTTGGAGCCTACATGTGCTTGTTTTGGAGCAGGTAGACTTAACAATCTCGAGTAAAAAGCATTTTCTTTGGTTCAGTTTCTTATTTATGAACATTGTATGCAAGCAATTCTTCTTACAATCAGCTGCAGGATGCCCACACTTTTATTTTTTAAATTATTTTCTCCTTAAAAATAAGCCAGAGGCTGCATAAATACACCTCTTATGTGCTGCTCAAAATCAAAATGAATGCATAGCAATAAAGCCAGGCTCACTCCCATTAAGATAAATAGCCCACCTGCAGAAGAAGGAAGCTGTATCATCATCATCATTTCATTTATGCTTAGATAGTGGCTGCAGAGCCTCACTGTTAAATCAGCACAAGCCAAGATGTAGGTATGCCTTGGTCAAGATAAATCCATGCCTCTAAAGCCATTCCTTCCTTTTAAAGGCTTTTTACACACAGCTGAAATAATAAGTTCCTCCTGGTGCTATGGGTAAATGTGACCCCATGATTGGTCTTCACATTCTAATTGCCTGAAATAGAACCCCACATAATGTGTATGGTTTTTGTATTGGATTCTAATTCTTTTCCCAGGTGTACTGTTTCTGTGACCTTGATGCGTGATACCCAAAAGTACTGTCCAAGGATAAGTTTTCATCATTTTACTTTTTAGGTGAAAATTTTGCTTCAGTTGGGCCTTCAATGCTTCTTAATTTCATACAACATCATGAAAGGAATGCCAAAGAAGACTCTGTTAATTTTAATGGTTTTCTTCTCAAAAGCACTTGGACAGTGGTCCAAGTTCTTCACCCTTTACTCATGGAACTGTAGGAAAGTCCAATATTGCAAAACACCCTTTCATGGAGCCTGAAGCAGAGGATGCTGGTGCAGATTGCTGAGATTGGAGGGTGTCAGTATTGGTGCCTCAGGCATAATTCTTCCAGTGGGACAGGAAACAAGAGTGCCTTGTCAAAGGGATGTCCCACTGAAGAATATGAAATCCCAGTGATCTGAACCCATCACTGAAGCCTCTACAGAGGAAAAGCAATTCATTCTATTCCATAAAGCAAAGGCTAATTATTTTCCTACATTTTTGAATGTTTTCAGTGACGTTGACATAGTCATGACATAGCCAAAGAAAATCATAACTGTGAGAAGAAAAAGAATTGTTTTGAGCTAAAAAAAAAAAAAGAAAAATCAATTTATTTACTCTCAACAGCAAGAAAAATACTGGCAAATACTGGCTGCTCATCATTATAGGAAAGGTGATTGGATTTTGAATGTAAAGGAGCATTGTGCCTGCCCAAAGAGCAGAAAACCAAAGCAAGAAAAATGAGTTTTCTAATTTCTTCTCTTTTTTTTCTTTTTATTGAATCTTAAAAAAAATGCTTCCTTGTAGGTAAGAACTTAATGAGAATGTGCTGGACATGAGGAAACTAACCAAAGGTGAATTTATCTGCCTTACATTGCTTTGGAACCTTCCTCTATAGACTCTCCATCATATTTTAAAATGCAGTCTAGTTCCTTCCCTAAGTCTGCATCTGAGTAGAGGATTAAATGTTCCACAGCTAAATGGAAGAAGTCATTAGGTCCATGTTGTGTTTTTGTTACTCTGCATGTGCCACCAGGTTCCTTGTAATTAGTGGCCCTTGTACTCCAATTATCACTAAGGAACTGCACACGTGCTCACCCCTGCTATGAACTAAACAGGTGTATGTGTGCATTTTGTCAGACAGGAGACCAGCCTGCTCCTATGGCAACACTCAAATAGCTCATCTCTGTTATCTGACTTCTGCACAGACTGGGGCTTTCCTTTTAGGTTTACAGACAGGCAGAAACAACAGGCTCTTTTACACAAAGTGCTGCCCCTGAAACACTACACTGTTCCTAGGGGAACACCAAGTAGATGGAGGCTATCCTTACCTGCCTTAACAGTGTGATTTTTCTTAGTCTTTTGTGACTAGCAGTTTGCTGGTTAAGAGAGGAAGAACTATTTGTTTAATCAGGGAATGCATATTGGCAACACCCATCTAGAAAGAGAGCATTTCATTTCAGTACTCAGTGTCTATTCACAACAAGATTTTAAAGAAGCTTTTGACATTTATATGAGGATAGTGCTAATCTTTGTTCCTACTGTTGGTTTTTTATGCTTATAGGAAACAATTTTGATAATGTTATAAAAAGTAATTTTAAGATAAGGGAAAATCCCATGTTATTTACTTTCTTGATGATATTTATGCCACTTGCTTTACACGTAAGTCCTTCACAATCACATCTGATGAAGTAAAACACTCGATCTGATTCCTCTATCAAAAGAAAATCTGGTTCTTTCACCTCTTCCCTCACCTTTTAGACTATCTCTGGCTGAAATTTGTAAAGGCAAAAACAACATCACTTTCATTGAAAATGTTTTATTTTCCACTACTTCCATATGAAATGTTGCATATGAGACTGAGAAAGAGCTTATGTAACATGGGTGTCATCACCTGGAAGCCCCTGGGAACAGCACCAGTGTTGTTTTAGTAAGTTTAAACTTTTTCACAGGATAAATCCAAGGCTCTGTGGTTGTCACCAAGAAGATCCCCAGCACATATGACCTAGTTATGACCCAGTTTTATGTATAGCCTAACAAAGTAAGGCCCTTGAGTGCAGGATAAAACAAACTAATAACTGCTTACAGATTATGATACAACTGATAACTGGGTCATCAGTGTATGAAGGAACAGTTTCACGTTTTCCCTATACATAGTAGCTGTTTTGTGACACCCACAGCCACCACAAAAGCTCTTTAGGAAGTCCAAATCACAAGTAAAAGTATATATTTCCTCCTTGCTCAGGGATAGTCATCAGTCTATTCATAAACTAATGTAGTGATAATATGTAAAATTAGATCAGACACGATTTATAACTTCCTTAGGCTGGTATATAGATGCATTGGTGCCTTTTGTAGCTGCACAGTTTTTCTGTTCTTACTGGCAGTAAACCTTCACACCCTTTAAAATGTGGAATGTTTGACCAAACACTTAGAAATAGACAGGAAAATCTGGAACAGTAGCTACAGGCTGAAAGGCCTCTGTGTAACAGTCTGACCTGCCAGCCCTTCAGTTCACAATGGACATGCTGTGGTGGACACATGCAGTTTTCTTGTTGAGCCCAATGCATATTACAGCTGCTTCCCAGAGAACTGCAGCTTTGGGAAAATAGTACCAAGTTTTGTCTGTCCCTCGGAGGTTTTGTTTACTGTGAGCCTAAGCTGAATCCCCTTGGGCTCACTGCTTTTTAAGGCAAGAAACAACCCAGGATTATCATGGATCTTTTCCTCCCTGCTCAAGCAATGAGGTGGGCCAGCCATGTGTCTTCAAGTGTCTGTCATTATGTCCAGCATGTGCTTTTCTGCCACATGTCATTAAATGAACAGAAACCTTAGGATTGTGGCTGACCAAATTATCATTGTGGGTTTTGATTTCCTAGGCTCTCTTTATATTTCAGCTGAGGAAATAAATGGTGACAAATTACAATGAAAAGGTTGTCAGAACACCACGCATCTTCCATGATATTTGGGTGCATTTTATTTATTAAAATGTAGTGGGTATAGATGAATTTTTTGCTCAATATTTATAACTTCATCTGTCATGAAACAGGAATTGTGCATGCTTTCATAAATGGGTAGGGAAGGTGCCTGGCATGATTTCTCTGCTGATTGTTAAATACAAATGTGCTTTGTTGAAAAGATCCATTCTAACTTGCACTGATATGTTCTGGAGAATTAAAACATCATATTGAGGAGCAGTGCTTTTGAGAAGAGTAACTGTCCTTATTCCTCAAAAATGGAAGAACATCACCAGCACAAAAGTATAACAAGGTTTTGGTGCTTTATAATACTGAGAAATGTGACATTTGGGAAATTCTGTCTGCAGTTTATTCATTTAAATGTTAGACAATTATTCAGGGAAGAGAATTTCTCTGGCTGCTATCCTGTCCTAAACATAGGAGTCAAAAATGCAGTGATAACATTGTGATGTATTACAAATAGGGCAATGAAAGTTGCAGGGCTTGGTGCAGCCCATGAAATGCAATAGCTGGAAGCCATGTCAAATAAACTCCCAGCAGTGAATCTCTTCTCCCTCACTTGATACTGCTGATCCAGGGACTCCTCCAAAGCACAGGAGAGCCACAGTTCTGCTACAAATGATCTTTTGTACTTGGAATCAGCTGGGGCAATAGTTTTTTTCTTCAATGACTATAATGATTTGATAATAGTTTGGAGATTTCCATTACTATTGGAAATCTTGGGATCAGAATAAACTAGGGTTTATTGAAGTGAATTTCCTACTTAGCTTAAAGCTAACATATTTCAAGTTGCTTTGAGGCTTATCCAATGTATTACTAAACACAGACAGCAGAAACACATAACACTACCTTTTTGGAAAAGAAGAAAAAAAAATCTTACCCAGACAGCATGCAGTTGACTACTGTACATGGAAACAATTCAGATGTCAACTCATTCGAATAAGAGATGTGAGGAAATTCATTTAGAGTGCCTGTAGCTCTTTTCAGTCGGGAAAAGTATGATTACTTGAATGGAAACTATTTTCCCATCGCCTTGCACTGAACTTAATTATGACTCTAAAACCCTCAGGATAGAAATGAACCCAAAATACCAATCACGTATTCAGCAGTTGGTGCAGACACCACAGTTTGGAGTGTCTGGTATTGGGAAGGGGTGTGTTGGAGGAGTGAACATGAAAGCAGATTAACTGAGAGGTAATGGTGGCAAAAGCAAGAGGAGGAAAGGTCACTAAGGTTTCATTAGAATTCCAGCATGCCTTTGTGGAAACAGCTGTAGAAAAGCAAGTGAACTGAGAGGCAGCTGTGCTACGGATGCGAGGTCTGGAAGCCAGCCATTAGTTCTGTGAAAGGTGATTAAGCTCGAGCGCCGTGTCCTTTGTCAGGCCAGTCCCCAGCAGGTCGTCAGGATCACATTAGCTGATTTTAGTGCTTACAACGTTTCCCCTACGGCTTACGTGCATTAACCAGTGATTGCCAGTGCATGGGGAGACCGAGCTGCTCTGGGGGCTTGGCTCTATTGCTCATGAGGGGCCAGGAAGCTGCAGCTGATCTGGAGTCAGCTCTGGGCTTTCCTGCCCTGTGGAGCCTTAAGCTTGACTCCTCTTCCAAGCTGTTCAGCTGGGACCTGGTGGGTAGGAAATTGCTGCTTTGGGGAAGTTTATTCTGTACTCAGCAATTCTTTTGTCTTGTCCTTTCTCTTCTACTCTCCCCCAAAAGTGGGGGTTCTGGCTGGTTGTTCTGGCTCTGCCTGTGGCTGGCTACCTTAGGCAGTTGTACTTTTTGTTCAGGCTTATGTGTTGCCTTGGGCTAAGCAGCCATGAGGGGAGTGGAACTGCATAGATGTCTGCGTAGGTACAGGATGTAAAATTTATTCAAAAAGACAAAAAACGTCTAAAAAAAGTATTTTCACCAGGAGTAACAACCACCCAAAGGAAAAAACAATGCATGAAAGCTTTAGGAAAGAAGCTGAAAGCCAGACCTTTGGCCAGTATGAAATGTGTTGCTGCTTGAAGTCTGATCTGCCCCAGCTGAGAGAGAAGCCTTCAAAAAGGTCTGAGGAAATCAGAGAAGGGAATGTCTCAACACACAGTGTCATGTGCCATGCAATTCTTTCAGGAATGGAAAGAATGCTGTAAAATCAAACTGCAGTCCACCTTCCTTTTTCCTCTCTGTTGATTTGAAAATTGCTGGCCAATTTTACATGTTTTAAGTAGCAATCCTAGAGATATAGGTAAGGTGTAAAGAGCAAATATAAGTGGATATATATACTCAGTATTAGACTCTCAGTGCATCAAAGCAGAGGTTTTAGAAAATGCTTTGTACAACATGAGCTACAATTATTTCAACTGTAATCAAGTCATTAACAATTGTAGTCAATACAGTACTTTTAAATTAAAGAATTATCACATGTCTCCAACTTTCAACATACTGCCTTAGTTAAGTATTTGAAAATTATAGTTTAGATTTTAAGATTGGATGAGAAAGGCCCTGAACAAAATCCATTATCCATTTCTAGAGATGTTTGAATTTGGTAGTTTTGTCACAAGCCTTGCTGTTGAGCTTGCTAATATTGTGACATAGCCTTTAATGTTTTCCTTTACTCTTAGGCTGGACAGGAGATGTTTAGAAAAAACACTAAGGTAAGGGCAAGTGTTGCAATTTTTGAAATTTAACTACTATCCTAGTCCACTTAATCTTGTGACATCTGCCAAGAACTGAATATACAGGAAGATCTGTTTTAATTTTTCATTAGAATCTGACATTTTAAAATGCTTCTGCTACTCAGTGAAGACGGAAGTACAAGTTGCATACACAAACTGTATGTGAAAGTGCCTGTTTACTATCCAGAATGTTTTTAAAATGTGTGAAGCTGCTGTTCCTAACTGTTTGTCTCTAAAGCTGTGGACTGAAACAGTTGCAAGCATCTTTGAATTTCAGCAACTATTTAAACATTTATATAAAAGCATTGCAAAATGTATGTATGCACAGGCAGCCTTTTTAGCTTGGAGATGTAATTAAAGGGGCAGATGAGTACATGAATTCTTCAAGTGCTCATTTATAAGTTTTTATAGGACTCATTCTAAAAGTAATAAAAGAGTACTAGTATGGAATATTCTCAGAGTATGAAAGGTATGAAAATGCAATGATGTTGTGCATGATGTTAAGACATTTTTCATGTGGACTTGAAAAAGCACTGAGGTACACTGAAAGTACTGTGAAATTTGCAACTTCTCTGTGTGCCAAGATTAATCAAGGCTGTTTGTTTGAGTTATGGGTGTGTACAAGGTAGTCCCTGCACCAGTGGTTCAAAACCAAGCCAGAGTTAGGCTGATGCTTTGTGAATTCATGTAGCATTAGAACAGTAAATGATAGTGTGGGGTTTATAAGAGAAGCCTGTACTTTTTTGTTTTCCTGGTCATTTAATGAAGCATGTGAAGGTCTTGAAGGCTCCAGTGTTAGGGCATCTGTTTAATACTATCTATCAACACCAAAGACCACTGAATCTATATAGAGATTGCTATTCAAATTGCTTCCATGTGAAAATTAATAACAACATTTTAGGTTCCTGGTGTTTCAGACTGCTTGACTTTGAGGCCAGATCATGTTTAATGATATCAGTCATCTTCACACCAAAAAATATGGTGGGTAAAACTGATGGGGTGTACACAAGCTTCTAATTTGTTATCAAGTCTGAAACTGAGACCCCATAAAAAGGAATTAGTGTCATTTAGTATTTCTTTGCTCCCTGTAATGAAAGTCAGGATTGAGATGCTGCTATGGCTGTTTTATATAATGAGGACTTTGGATTTTCAGTCTGTGAATGTAGTGTACTGAACTGAAGCAAAATTCAAATTGAACAATGTAAATATTCATTAGCTATGATGAAGTCAAAGCTGTGTTTTAAAAACACTGTTTCATTCCTGAAGGAACAACTGGGCTGAAGTGCTTCTGTTAGCACTTGCTGACATTTGTGTTCCATCTCCCAGTGTGACAGTGTGTGCAGAGGGGCTGCACAGGGACAGTAGCTCTGCTTTCACCACAGCTACCTAAGAAATAGGTAGAGGGATAAAATTATGCATTTCAGCCTTCATCTCTATTGACATTATAAGTACACTTCAGGCAGATCACCTTAACAATTTCATAACTGCTTTTTCCAGATAACATAAAAGTAAGTTTCTGATGACCTATTGCAAACCCTGCAATTGACAGTTGGGGTTTTTTCCTCCAGTTACACATTAAACCCACTGGACACACCAAAGGATTTTAGAGAAATGCAAATTCTCCGTTTAAAAGACTGCAGTTCTTTGGGAATCCTCTACACCCATTGGTGAGTAATTGCAGTTGGTAATTCCATTACTTCCTGGGCAAAAAAAAACCAAAACAACTTAGCATAGCTGACTGTTTCTAGCACTACTTTCCAGCTGTTGCATCTTCTCCTTTTCTGTCTGCTAGCTCCTAGACTCAGATACCTTCTTCAAACAAAAAACTAGAAAATGTGGAAATTCATCAACCTGGGACCTTTTGATAAGGAGAAAAAACAGAACTCTCAGAAAAAACATTTTGCAGCTCTGATTTTATTTTGAGAGGTTCAATTTTTTGATTACTTTGCAAAGGTATAAATACAGAAACTAGGCATGGTCATCCAGTACTGATAATATGTCATTTTTAAGTGTATTCTGTATTTCTGTATTGCAAGTTGCATTGGTGAAATAATTAACTATGTAGGCCTTGCTGCAGTCCTGGAAATCTGATGAATCCTCTGTGCTTGGAGGTTGCTGAGTGTAAAGGAGGATGTAGTTTTGTTTGCAGGTTTGTCAGCCAGCAGATCCATGGTTTTGCTACTTAAATGTTTTTTGTGCTCCTGTTGAACATTTCTATTTGAAATTTTTTTGTCACAAGATAATTCTTATCAGTTTGGTGTTTTGGGCAGGAGCGCCTTCATGCTCAGGGCTGCCTCTCCGAGTGAAGTTTGCAATACCGATGAAGGAGAATACAATATACTGTGCATAGAATTAGTCATCTCTTGGACTTTCATGTGTAATATATTCTAATAGGCTCTGAATAATGACATTTGGTACTGTGTAGTAGCCCTGCTTATTTTGCCTATTGGCAATAAACCCTAGGAAGGACAAAGGCTGCAGATGGTCTTACTCAGCATAGATAGACTCACACTGGAGAAGTTCCTGGAGAACTTTCTCACACTGTTCTAGTATGAGTTATAAATAATATGGTAGATCTCCCTAACCACAGAAGACATTTTCATGTCTCTCTGAGTGTCTAGACATGTAAAATGGGTTTAGGTCTTTTCCAACAATGGAAGAAAAGACATTTGTGAATCCCTGAGAAATGCAGTTTTACGTGCCACCCTCTCAAATGTATATGTAGGAAATCCTCTGTATCCTGAAGCTCAAATAATGAGAAAAGTGACTATCAGGTGAATCCTTGAAATCCTAGCAGATGGCTGTATCTAGCTTGATATAATTTCATCTTATCAGTGATTTTTGAATTGTCTCAAATGTCATCATCTATGGTAAATTGCATATTGCATCTGTTCTGCAGGAACAAGTGAGATCTGGACTGAAATGCTATTGATCACAGTCCCATCTGCCTAAACCAAGCGGTGCATTTAATGAGGTCTCTTTTCTTCTGCACTTCCATTGTGCCAAATGGAACTAAGCATGTCATGAGGTTTTTTTTCAGGAGGTGATGCAAATTTTAAACAAAGTTTGGCAATAAGTAAGATTGGTTTTTTTTTTTACCAGTGCCTTGTAAAAGAAAAAAAAATTTTAAAAACCAGAAATGATGAAACTTACTTTCACAGAAGTCTTTTGGAGTTTCTTTTGTTTCCTTTTGTTTTACATTGATTTTCAATGTAGAATACTGCATGGGGTTTCTATTACTTTCAATTAGAAGAGAAGGTCCAGTTAGAAACCTGGTTCAAATCAGAAAACTGCCCTGTCACCTACTTTGGTTCAGGTTGGAGGAACATTCATTCTATTCCTCCGAACTACCCAGAGCAGGAATTGAGTTGCCAAAACCACTTGAGGAGAGAGTATGGAGAGTTATTCAAAGAGTTCCAAGACAGCTCAGGATGCCATTTCCCAGAGCAATGTGAGCTTCCTCTACAAGGTCATGCTGTCCTCCTGGACAGCTGAAAGAAATGGAGCTGCAAGGCAATTGCCCCTGCCCCTCAGTGTGCTCTAGAAGCACATTCCAGGCTGACCACTCGTGTTTTAGACAGACATACTTTACTAATGTTCCTGTGATGCCCTGCTGGGTTATTTGTAATGGAGCACTCGCCTCTTCCAATCCAGAGCATCCCTGCTGCAGGAGTCTGTGAACTGACAGCTCAGTAGCCAGCAGCTGGAGCTGGCATTTCCTCACCTTGCTTTCTCTTGCTCCCCACACACTATTGTACATATACCTTCAAAAGTGCTGATTCCTTTTACCCGGGAAATTTGCCATTTATATGATGATATCAAGAAAGCTTTGACACTCTGAGAAGTGTTTTGGGTGTTGTTTGAAAGGTCATGTACATAAGTAATTCTACAGTATACATTTTATATAATTTGGGAGTAGAAGAGTCCAAGGATTGTTTTGTTTGGTTTTTTAACTACTACCTTTTAAAAATACTGGGGTTTTGTCCTCCCTTCTTTTTTCTTTTCCTTTTCAAATGATACTCTATGAAAAGGATTGTGCTCTTCTTTCTGCTTTATCCTGATAAGAATAGAAGTGCAGGCTGAAATCCTGAATCTTAACCTGAGAAGATTTGGAGAGCTTTTAGAGTGCATAAGACAGCCTACCCCTTATGTATGCTAAGCTAGAAGAGTTCATTCAGCTCTTTACTTTGGGTAAAAATAGGATGTGGAATTTTAATGCAGTAGTACTTTTTTTTCCTTTTTTTTTTTTTTTTAAATCTAGACTCATATGAACATGTATTGGGAGGCTATTTTTCGTTTAATTATTACAGGTAAAGGCAAACTACACTGTGAATTTCATTGTAGTCTGAAACACCTTATTCCCCAAAGCTGCACTTAGAGCATTTCCTGCCACAGATGTAGTGTCTGTTGGATCTTGGAAACACAAGAAATTTCATTTTTTCAAATTTCTTAAAGGCACACCTTTTTTTTCCCAGTGCTATCAGATATTGTCAGTAGATCTCTCCTATCTAATTAAGTGGTCATTTAATCAATCTTCAGTAGTTTTTCATTCTAAAGGACTTTCTCAGGGAAGGGCTAAGTATTCCTTTAAAGCTCTGAGATAGTTTTCCTTAGTGTTGGTGAAAGTTATCTCATAGCAAACTGTTGCAGCCAAATTCCTAAACCTCCTGATAAAAATCAAACACTTCACAGTCTTCATTAAATATTCTCCTTCAGGAATAATTTTTGACTGAGAGTGAAGGAATTGCTCTGAACTGTTAACTTGGCCTAGTTTGGGACCAACAAATCAAGTGACTGATATTTTCTGTTTACAACTGAATTACTTGAGATTTTTCTTTGAACTAGAGTTTGGGGATTCTTTTCCCAGCAACTTGTATGGTTTGTTGCTCCGCGGAATTAGAGGCTTCTCAATGGAGAATTTTTCTATTTAATATCAAAATGGAGATGCTGATATTGTTCCTCATGGTTGTGTGAGGTTTGTTTACCTCAGGAGGTGAATGTCTCGGCGCTGCAGCAGCCTGTGGTAACGAGTGACACAATGTCCTGTGGCAGTGGCCACTGTGGTGGGCCAGGGCTGCCTGTGTGGCACTGCAGGATCAGGGGCTTAGGCAAGCTGAACCACATCTGTGCTCCAGAGATACTGCACCTCTTCTTTCTCTGTTGTTTTTAGCAAATGACTACCTAAAAATGGCACCAATAGGCTCCCAAGTGTTCTTGTATTGCTCACTAGTTTTTGGTGGGGCCTTTTTGATTGCTTTTTTCTAGTTCAGTTGATTTTATCTTTTGTCTGAATCGGTCCTTTTAGCTGTTAGAGCTTTCTGGCTGGGACTAATGATGGCGTTTTAGGCTATAGCAATTGCTGCTGTCTATTTTGGTTCTGCATTTACAGTCTCTTGTCATGTGCATTCATCTCTGCTTATTCCCGTCGTGCAGTTCTTCGCCTCCTAAGCTGTGCCGTTTGTCCCGGACTCTCCCACAGCAGGCAGAGCCTGGCTCCTGGGCAGCGCTTTCAGGGCCCCCAGCTGGGCTGTCACATGGCCACACTGCTGATAAAATCAATCCCCACAGCCCAGGCCAGCGCAGTGTGCTGCCAAAACCCAGGCCCAGTGAGGCAGAGTCAGGTAGGACCTCTCTGCCTGTGAGTGGTGGTCACCAGTGGCGGGCTCAGGGCTGCGGGCACTCTGCACGTACAGGAGCAGAGGGAGAGGTGACACTAAAAGATCCTGTGTGATGGTGACACCAGTCACTGAGTGACAGTCTTAATCCTGCATGTGCTGGCAAGGGAATGCAGCCCCCAGTGTTTCTGGCTCCTTTGTCAAGTAGGTCATCTGCAAATGACATCTGACAGACAGGTCTGGTTTGGCCCCCAGAATGAGCAAGAGGTTTTAAGTGGTGCTCCCAGTACAACATGGGTTTCTAAAGGCAACAGTAATTTTCTGGAATATGCAGACCTGTCACTACATGCCCCTAATAAAAGCAGTCTCTCTCCATCTTTCTTGTAGGCTCCCTTCAGATACTGGAAGGTCACAGTGAGGTCACTCCTAAGCCTTCTGTTTTCTAGGGTAAACAACCAACTTTTCTTAGCCTTTCCTCACAGGAGAGGTGCTCCATCCCTCTAATCATTTTGGTGGCCTCCTCTGAACTCCCTCCAAGAAGTCAATATCCTTGCTGTGCTGGGACCCCAGAGCTGGAGGCAGCAGTGCAGGTGGGGTCTCAGGAGAGCAGAGCAGAAGGGCAGAATCCCCACCTTGCCCTGCTTTGGATGCACCCCAGGACAAGGCTGGATTTCTGCCAGTGCACGTGGCCAGGTCATGTCCAGCCTCTCATCCACCAGCACCCTCACAGGGACTTGCTGTGTTTTATTTTCCCAGTTTGATGTTACTCAGGCATTTCCTTTGACATACTCAGTGGAGCATGTCAGATGTGTGTAGTGGTATAAGAAAAAGTTTAAACAGAATGAATCCATCTTGAATTCAGGTGCCAATACTGGGTATGCACTAACTTTTTCCAGTCAGGAGAGAGACCTGTGCCAGCTACTTAAAATTTCCAGGCATCTTGCTTAACTCCAGTGTTGTGCTAGATTCATGAGCCGAGAGTCAAAGCTAAAGCCTTGTGCACAGTCAGAACTTCCTCATAAAAGAGAAATTGCATATACTAAATGATTACCTCTCAGAACAAGCTCCCCAGGCACCAGTCCCATCAGAGTGGGAGTCCATCTAGGAGTGCCTGCACTATGCTCTTTAGTCATATGGTTTAGTTTTAGGTAGTGCTGTGAGGATCACAAAGTTGAACTTGATCCTTATGGGTTCCTTTCAACTTGAGATATTTTTTGATTCTATGATTCTATCGTATTTCTTCAGAGGGGAAAAACAGAGGTTGTCTGTTATGAAGCATCAACCTTGTATGTCCTGCAAACAATGCAATGCCTTTCTTGATGCCACCAGAAAATTAATTATATCAGTGTCTATAATTCCATTCTATTCCATATGAATCATAAATTTTGCAATCTGTATAGATAAAAAAGTATTTCAAAAGTGTTTTCCAGGAAGGATATTAATCCCTGTTCTGTTTGATGGGTCTCTGCTCCAATAGTCTAACACTCTTAAATGTCCCTATAGACTGATGTTGGATTAGTTAAGCTGTGTATACTGAATTCTCATATATTCACAGTAGACAAGCAACACATTATGTTAAGGAGAAAGAAAATTCATTTCTGTCCTCAATTGCCTAGAAAAAGATAAGAATTTTAGGACTTAACTTCTCATTTCTTTTATTTTTTTCCCTTGATTTAATTACAAAGGATTTGCTGCCTGCAAAAAGCGCCTGCCTTGAAAATTAAATCGATACACGTACATGCACTGATCTTGTGTCACAAGAACAGGCAGTGGAAGCTTCCTAATTTTTTATTCCTAGTGCCCTCCCTCCTGAAAGGAATGGAATAGGTTGTTCTCCTTGTTCCCCATTTCCCCCAAACAAACCTATTTAGAGACAAATTCTGTGCCCTGACCTCTCAATTGTTCAGCTTTTGAAAAGAGTGCAGATGTATTCTGGATGATTTTGTTGGTAACATCAGGCTCTAACATTTGTCAGTCAGAACAAGAATGTCAGACATTTTTGATTAGTGGTCAGGCAACACTTTCCGAATCATCTTAAGGGAAAGCTCCTGCCCCATAAATCCCATATTTTTATGTATAAAAGACTTCTCTCTGCGGAGTTAATGGTAATGCAGAGGTTGGATTGCATGCTGTGTAATTGAGGCAAGATTAATAATTGTTTAAAAGCAACAATCTTGTATCTGGAAGATTGACTCATTTGTGCTTTTTAGCAGCTGTTGGAGGGGTTGCCTTTTGAAAGCTTAAACTGACTTTACATTATCCTGTGTTTTCATTGTTTTCTAACTATATGACAGATTTTAGCTTACAGCATCAACATGTACAGGTAGAAAGGGAAATGTTTTGTATTTCCTTCAGCACCCTCAGTCTGGTACTATTTTGTGGGGTTTTTTGTTAATATCATGGATGACGAAATAGAGAGTGCACGTAATACATCTGCAAACAGTAATAAGCTCTAGGGCAAGGCCTTGAGCACTCTGAAAGTGTACAAAATAATCTTGGCCAATTGGTGGAATCACCTGAAATATAAAGGATTGAAAAAGGCTGAATGCAAACTGCAGTACTTCAATAAGAGGCTCTCTCTTCCAAACACAGGACAGGAAATGGGCCAGGCAGAAGCTCTGTGGACAAGGAGCCAGTCATTGGCCTTGTGTTGTTACCAAATGCATTGACCCCAAATATCATGGTGGGATATAAAATGTGTGCCCTATTAAAATAAGTCTGAACTATGCAAAGAAATCTTTTGCATGTCAGTCAGCCCTAATAATACCCCTGCTCATGTACTATTGTCTGGTTTTGAGCACCACACTTAGAAAATCCTGGACTGAGTAGAAGAGGACTAGATGAGACCAGTAAGAATAGTCCAAGGTATGTGAGTGCTGAGAAGAACTTTTAGAGAGATGGATATAATTAGCCAATTTAGGAAAAGACTGAGGAGCGCCACTATAACAGTGTCCAAAGGCCCAAAACCCCAGCATTGCACTTCTGGAAGCAAAAATAGGCATTGCAGTTTAGAGTGGTGACTTTCTGGATTTGGTATGGCTAAAGGTCATTTATTCATATTGTAATTTTATGTACCAATTGCAAATATTAATACTTGAATATATTAATATTACAGTGATTTTGCGCTTAAATAATAATTTGCCTTTTAAAATGTATTTGCAAGTATTTACATGTTTGAGCACGTATTATGAGAGTTGTGGTTTGGTTTTTGAGGTGTTATCTCATGTCCTGGTCCACTCAACAAGTTTTAGGGGAAGGTTGTTTGAGTTCCTCTGGGTGATGTGTGGGAGAAACAAAAAAATTGTCAGGAGGTTCAATAACAAAATTTTATTTGCAAACTTTAGATCATTAAGGTAGAATAAGGTACTTGGCAGATTTTAAGACATCCAAAGTAAGGCACCTAGCAAACTTAACCTAGCAGACTTTCAGAAATTAGGAATTATGTCTTCCCTGCAGTGCCCTGCTGCCTTGTGTGGCCTGCTTTTGCCTCTGATCCAGAGCAACAGCTAGTCTCTGTATCTTGAGGTTCGTGTTTGTATCTTCACTTTTTGCAGATCTTTTCCCCAAAAAGTAGCAGTTTATATTCACAATAAATTCTCTTTGCATAGTATTTAAGTATAGTTTTCTTGGATTTCAGACCTGCAAAAGGATTATTATACTGACAGATTGTATTTTTTAAATCAAAAGGAGAATATTAGGTTGCATAGTTTGACCTCTGTCCTTACAATATTGCCCAGCTAATCTTATAAAGAGCTACATCAATTTTCTTGAAGATTACTGTTCACCACTTCAGCTGTCAATACATGCACAATTCACCACTTTTTCTTTTGATTTATTCCACTGGTTATTTGCTCTAGTTCCATAGGCTCCAAGGGACTTTACTCAGGAGGAAATCAGACAAGTCTCACTTGGGTGTCACTGTGGAATGAATTTACAGAGAATCCCAAGGAATTTTGCTATTAGCTTACTTAGTTGTTTGGTTTTTTTTTTTTAATTAAATCTGCAAGAATTGTTGCATTCTCCCTTCAATTTAATATGATTGTATGTTACGTCTGTAAATTGTGTCTGTATGATAATTTCAAAGATAATTTCTCAGTTCCAAATTGATGATAATTGTAATATTGAGATTAAGGTCACATGCTTGCAAATAAGCACATGTGGGAGGGCAGGGTTTATATGAGAGTGAAATAAAAGTAAGTTATTCATCCTCTCTCAACCCCTCTTCAAAAAGCAATAGCTTCTGGTTGCTTTTGAAGTTCTTATCTCTTATTCTTATTACTGTATTACTTACAAATTTCAAATTTCACATCATCCAAGTTACAGGGTTAAAACAAAAGTGAAGTCACTACTTGGTTCCTTTTCATGTGAGATTTTATAAGGCTTGTTGATCAATACCTGGCATACAAGGAGGGGCTTGGTATTTATTTTAAAGCATGAGAGATAACACAAATGTTAATTACATTATTGTTCAATAACTTTGTATAGTAAACTTCATTACAAAATTAGTTCCTTTTCACTTAAGAGGAGCAGTCAGTAACTGTGATTTACAAAGCCATCAAAACAATGAAAATGCTTATTTTAATCAGAACTGTAATTATGAGGAAATTTGCTGCAGGAAAATTTACTGGCAGAGTAAAGATTAAAAAGATCTGTATGTTGTCTATCAAAGTGCAGCAATTAAATTTTCAAGCCCAAGAGATCCTTGTGGAATGAGAAAATAAAGTAAATCCTGTCCTTTGATTACAGTGGAGAAAGTAAACTGCAACTGTTACTGTAACTTCTTTAGATAATGGTAGCAAATGTCTGCAGCTGGACATAGACACATTCAATAAATGGATTTAATTCCCTCTCTGAAGCTAGAATTGCCTATCAATAGACCTACTTGTAATTAACTCCCCCCTATTAAATAATTCTCTTGTCTAGAATGTAACTAAGCCACTAATCTGAAGAACCATTTTCCGTATTCCCAGGGCTGCTGTAGCCCCTGCTGCTGCCATGTGGATACTTGTAAAGTTTAATGCACTTGTCTTTCCAACAATTTCTGTACAGTTGTCCCTTCCTTTCAGGAATTGAAGGTGGTGTCATCCCTATTGTGAGCAACCTGACAGAGCTTGGCTACTGAATAGAAAGGGGCAGTATGTATTAATTGAACTACAAGACCTAAAATCTGTTGAGAAAACTAATGATTTTATTTAAAAATTCTCTTAAATTGAGATATTTATTTTTCACATAGTGGTTTCCCACCAGTGAGAAGAATGATCTTATGAGGGAAAAATAATCACATTTGGAACCTTTTGAAGTTGCATTCCCACACTTGCTGATGCAGCTGAATCACAAGGGCGTGTGGAAATGGCACAGGGCAGAATAGTCCCGTGTTAGCTTGAGGCCCAGTCTGATCTAATTAACCCAGCTCAGAGGCAAGGTTAATGAGCCTGGGTACAGTCCAGCACAGGAGCTTTTGTTTTCAGCTTGCTTGGAGCTGCCCTAAGGCTCTGTTGTAGGAGTGCAGCAGGACGTGCAAGTTATTAAAATACAAACATGTACTGAGTCTTCAGGATGCTCGTGTGGTTTAACACAGGGAGATCTCATCATTAATGGCACTCACTCTCCTGGGCTGAGAAACTCTCCTAGAGCTGGAACTGTGCAGTCCTTTACTTCCTTCCCACTTTCCCCACTGTCCAGCAAGTCAAAACCCAGATATTAATGAATATAATGTCTCACTGCTTTTGTTTCTAACTTCAAATGCTTAATGAAAATATCAGTTTAGAATAACTTCATGGGTTTGCCCTGAAAGGTGCATTTAATAAAAATCACAATAGCTATGAAGACAGCACATAATTTATAAATTAAATAATAGTAATTCTACTATTAGTAGAATAAAGTGGATAGTCTTTCTTCTAAAATTATTTGTGACTGTCATCTTGGATGGTTTATGCCAAAGGAATGCAATTTATTTCACACTAATTAGGATATACACATAGTAAACACAAGGTGGGAAATTATTTGTTTTTCCTAGACTATCAAGCTACTGTCTTTCAGACCAGTAAAATCAGTGTCATAAAACAGTTTAGCAATAACTTTCCATTGAATAATTTATACTTTTAATTTCTGTCTCTTTGTGTGTCATTGGATTTCCCATGTGTGGATTTTCCATGACCAGTTTTCTCTATTACTGCATTTTCATTGAAATGGTAAATAATTAACGTTCTCCATTCTTTTCCAAACCAATGCCCTAATATTGACAATTTTTTCTTATGGAATTACTTACCTACACCTTGTGTTCCCAGGTTTCTTAGCTTTGGATGTTTTATATCAGTTTTCTAAAATGAGATTTTTTTTTTTCTCAATCCATAATATGGGTTGATACTTTGAGTGAATAGTTGCATGTATGAATTTCAAATTCATACATATTTGAACTAGTAAAATGCGTTTATTGAAAAGTTTGCAGAGTAAATATAAAAATGGATACTGATTAGTCCAAATATAATTTCTAGTCTGTATATTTGCTATCAATTTGTTCCACTACATGCTTTCATCTATGTCATGTACTTAAATGTTTTAGCAGAATTTGTTATAAAATGAGTTTGCTACTGAAATGTCAGCTCAATCTCACTTTTGGCTTAGCCATATTGAAAACTGAGAGTAGTGGTAATAATACTTAATGAAATGTCATCTGAATAGCTAAGTGATCTAGGGGTGCTTGGAAAAGAGAATAGATATAACTCTTCTCATTTGCAGATGGCAAAAACTGAGGCCTAAAAATAAGTGAAAACTTGCCCAAAGTCACTCAGGACTCTGGAAGAAAAGTCAGCATTACAATAAATGTGCTTCAAGTTCCATTTCTCTGCTTGCCATTACAGGATCCATTGTTCAGTAAACAGAGCCTGTGGCAAACATGTCATTGATCTGATGTAACCCTTTAGTAAAGAGAAACAAATTGTTAATAGTGAAGTAATATTTTCCACTAGTAAAAACTTTCATTTAGATTTTCCTAAAGGTTTCCTCCTTTCAGCTAATTTCTTTCACAAAAGTTCAACATGCTCACTTAATGTTTTTTTTGTGAATCAATGAAAATGAAGACATCAAAACCCCACATTCAAGGCTTTTTTACCAATACATGGGAAATCAGAAAATTTTGTCATAATTTGTTTTCATTAGATACGTTCTTATATTTTCTAAACCAGGCCAAATCCAACTGAAAAACATAAGGTTCCCCTAGCTAACAAAAGGCAAGGCTGTCCTCATGATGTTTTTTCCTTCTTGATTATTTTCCCAGAACACCAGTGCATACAAAATGCTTCATTGTAGCCCTGATTTTCAGCCTGAGATGTTTTGATTTCTAAAATTCTGTTCTCACAGAATGCTAAGTAAACATGGAGAAATGTTTTTGCTAAGATTATCCTGTTTTGAATTCTTGTTAAGAGGAGGAACTTCTTGATGGCCCTCCATTTTGACCAACATGATTGAAGAGGTGTTGACTTTGCCCACCAATCATATGGACCTGTGTAAAATAGTATATAAGGAGTTAGAAATTTCAATAAAGGAGAGTATTTTCAGCCTTTGATAAATGGAGTCTATGTGTCTGAATCCGTGTCCAACAGCGACACTCCATAGCAAATTTGCCTTTTTCCTTATGTATGTGGGCACTTATTAATGCTGGGCCTTCGTTCATGACTTCAGAATTCAGCACAATATCAATAAAATCATCAGCTAAGTTTGTATTTGTCTCAGGTTTCTGATAGATATATAGTATTAATATGTGTTTTTCTCTTTAGTGTTCTCCAGGCAGAGCAGTGTGCTGTTCTCATTGGTCTGAGTGTGTAAATTCAAGGAGTGAAGCTGTACACGTTTGTGTGGTAACCCATGTAAGCTGCAGGGGTCAGGCTAATTTTCAAGCTATGTAACGTTTTGAGGTTGCATTCTCATGATCACACCCTTGTGGTAACTCAGGAGTAACTTCGGTATTATCTGAATTGTCTGTCAGCAGGAGAGAAAAATCTCCTTCTTCATTGAAGGTTTTTTGCTAGAGAGAGAGCACTGATAATTCCCAAGATCACACAAGTACAGCCACCTTTGGTGTTCCAAGTACAAGGTGACCCCCAGGACAATCCTGCTGGCTGTCTGCACAAGAGCTTCCTCAGCATGGAAGCAGACTGCAGTCCTCTGGGAGATTTCCCTATTTATTTTGTTAGATGCCTCCTTTTGATTTTCTCTTACATATTTTTTCATGTCTGAAATGAGAAGTACAAAGCATTGTTTCTTCTGTTGTTTCTAACTTTTTTTCTTCTTGATGCTCTTAGTGTTTTCTCAAATCAGTTTAAATTCTTTCATCCCAAGAGTCAGTGAGGAAATCCTTCAGGTACAGATTGGTTTTTACTTAAATGGTGAAAGGATTGTGTTGCTGTTTCCACAAGGGGGTAAAAGAAAAGTAGATTTGTTACAGTAGCCTCTTTTTATTTTTTTCTTCCTTTAAATATATCTGTGCTTTTTATTCTTTAAAGCCACAGTGGAAGCTTTGGATGAAAGAGTTGCGTGCATAAGTTCAAAGCCTCTCCTGGTTCATCAGTATTCCCACAAGAAATATGGGTGAGAAAAGGTGGATGAGCTGAGCCTGACTGGACTCCTGTCTCTCCTCTCTCTCTTTTAGCTTGGCTAAAAGGAAATAATAGTGGGGGGGAAGTTTTCTTTTGTTTGTTTACTAGCTTTCATTTTTATTCCCCTCCAGGCACAAAACAAGCAAACAGAGCTCTGTTTAAAAACAGAGCATGCCCTTGCTCCCACGCACCAGCTTTTCATAATCAGTATCTTGGTAATCTTGTGTTAGACTTTCTCTATGGGCATTTTCAAGGATAAAAAAAAAAAAAAAATCTAAAAGAGCACCTGGGGGGAAACTCTGCAGTCTCAGGGAAGATAATTTTCTACCTGATTGCATAAATAAGAGAAAAAAATTGGTGTTTTGAACTTCTTGTATCTGTTGTATTTAGGCCGTGATTCAGATAAGTGTTTTACCGTGGGGTCAGGCTTCTATCTGAGCTCTTCAAAGTGCTTCATCCCTGCATGTACATTCATTATAGCATCATCAAATGATACCCAAAAGGAACTGCAGTGGATTTCCCCAGAGACTTCAGGATTTAACAGCGTGATCTAGGTTATGCCCTTTGCAGCTTTCTTCAGCCAATGAGTTTGCTTAATTCAGCTGTGGGAATTTGGAAAGCAGATGTATTTTTCTTATGCCTTAGGGAACAGGACAAGCTTTAGTTGAGATGTTGGGAAGAAACTGTCTAATCTGCAATTGCCTGCCTCCGATTTTCAAGACCTGACAGTTCTGATAGCAGCCTGTTGGAAACACAGTAGTGGAGTAGCTAGGTTAATAGCCCACTTTTAAGTGGTTCTGAATGTTCTGATAGTCCTTATTTCTTTATTTTCATAAAGAAATGTAAGTTAGAGTTGCTTCAGCCCTAGGTGATTTGGGGCAGACTCTGTGATAGTGACAATGCATAGCTTAGAAAAGGAGCTCCATCAGAAAATGGTTCAGTGCTTTTAAGCTTTGCTGTACAATGGGCTTTTTTCATTGCTTGTTTGTAGAGGTAAAATGTACTTTCAAATATACTTTCCATCCATTTTCAGTACAACACAGAATATAGTATCATACTAGTTCTGTCATTTGCCACTATTAAATCAGAGGTGTGTTAATAGCTCTGAGAACTGATAACTGAGATTGATTAAGTGATTTAAAGAAAATAGCAGTTTCTAATTGAATAATTGTCTGATGTACAGGCAAGTTTTTAACCCTATTTGGTTTTAATATTTATTGAGCTTCACAGAATGAAGATGAGAACTAAGAGATCTTTTATTCAGCAGCATAGTAGATTATATAAGATGCACTTACTGAACTTTTCCCATTTCTAATTGATAACGTTTGCACCTCTCATGCTCAGTAAGAATCACTGTATCATTTTTGCCACGTTCTTTTGGAAGGATGAAAAATTACTGGTTGACTTTGCCAAACTGTGGAGCACAGATGGAATTGGTGTGATGGCTAATGCATCTTTTACTTGTATGTCTGTCAGAAGCAGTAGCAAAAAACTGCTGGGTTTATTTACTCTCCCAGTGACCAGCTACTGGTGGATTCAAAAAAGATGTTCAGACCAGTCCTTTGGCAGAAAGCCCTGTCCTGTGCTGGCTTCTCTGGTTAGGAACCAAATTCCTCTATTCACTGCTAAGAATCCCTACTGGCAGCATCTGCTTCTTGGCTGAAAACTTGAGTCCAGAGGAATTTCAATTCAGAAGTACACAGTTTACTAGTTACATAGTCAGTACTCACTCATACATCCCCTCAGGGTTTTTGAAGGGTTTGTCTCTCACAGTGTCTTCATTATGGGAACTCGTACTGGATGTATAAAAATTGAGATAACTGGTACAATTTGAGTGATGTGCCGTGCTATTAAAACCAAAATTCTTAAGGAATATGTAAGGGATGGTGGTGAAGGAGAGAGGGAAGCTTATGATTATGCAGAAATTTCATGTTCAGTTCTGGTGATCAGGAACAGTGTTTCACTCCCAGAACTTGTCCCATTGCAGATTAGTGTTAAAGAATCAGAGAAGGGTCAGGCTAGGAGGGGCCACTGTGGGTCTCCTGGTCCAACCTCCCTGCTCAAGCAAGGTCATTGTAGAGCACATGGCACAGGATTGTGTCCAAATGGAATTGCATCCACAGATGAGGTGGACTGATCCTTCTGCGAGCATAGGCAACCCCAAGGAACCCCTTTCACTCTACTGTCATGGTTCCTAAAGTCTACCTACAATCTTCCAGATTTTAACCTTTCTCTTGAGAATTAAAGACTGCATTCAACCTCTTTTCAGTTATCTCAGAAAGCTTTTAATGTAGTGTGATCTATAAGAAACAGTGGCAATTTCCCCATTTCACCACCCTGACCCCCCAAATACAAGACAGGATACTCCCTTGAAAGCAGGGAATTTGTATGGAAGAGTTGGTCTTTGAGACATAAAATCAGAGATTGCTTTGCTACTGACTTGTTTCAAAACAGGTTTGGGAGGGTCACCACTGTAAGAGGAGAGGATTGAGCCATCACACGCTGTTCCCACAGGGTGTTCTTAAGGATTGGGATCGAAGTGGTGATCTGAAGAATAATTGCTTTCCACCTTCCTGCAACTTCCATAAATAACCAGATTTGCTCTCCTGGTTGGTTGCTGTCCTACTTGACCCGTCTTTTCATTTTTTACAGTAATTTTGCACTGTAAGATAGTGCTTCTGCTGCCTTTTGGAAGCTGTTCTCCAGACAGACTTTATGTCTGGTGCAGCTACATGCATCTACTTTATGTTCATAGATGCCCAAGGCTTAAACTGAGAGTCTTTGTCACCACCAGGCTAAAACTGACATTCAGCTCTTATGGAGGTGCTATCAAACCACAGAGGGTCTGACTCTGGCTGTTCAGATGAAGTTCCAAAAACGATGCTGCTTCTGTGAACAAAGTCCAGTCCATAATTGCATCAGAGAAAATAATCAGATCCAAGATCTACTGCTCTCTGCCCATATAAATGTGGTTGTATATATCTAAAATACACCTAAAACACTGTCTGATACTAACTTTTATTAATGTGCTTTTATTATGGGAAGCAAATGAGTTTATAAAACTGACAATTATTTTTTTAATTTTAATTGTAAGACTAAGAATCTCTTAAGACAGAGATGATGTGAATAAGCATGATTGAAAAGCTGAGGTAAAGTGGTAGTTTTGGTTGGTTTGAAAGGATTTATTTAAGTGAGGGGACAGAGCTATGAAAAACTTGGGCTTATGTTATGTCCTCAGTTTTTAAGCAGAATTCTCCTTTGAAATCAGGCACCTGGGTTTTGATCAATGTGTAACAAATTACTGCATTTAAAAAAAAAATTCGTATTGGTAACTAATCTGACATCCTGTCTAGAAGGACTAATTCCTTTATAATTTCATTCCTTGATCTTTGTCAGGTTGGGCTAGGGTGGCTGTGAGGCACAGTTTGCTGAGGTGCTGGGGAGGGAACAGTAATCCAGGCATTGAAAAAGGCAAGGTGCTGCTGCTGAAAGATGTCTCTCATGTAAGAGACGCAGATTTGATTGTTGTGTTGGTCTGACATGTGCAGATTTACAGTTGTTACTGTCAAAACAAAAGTCAGCATCTCACAGGGAGGGAAAAAAACAAACAGCTTCCATAAACATAAATGTGAAATATTTCACCTTATTAGTTCTTATGAGGATTAGGGAGGCAGGGAGCATGTCAATGGGGCTAAATAATTATGACATAATGAATCTTTTTGACAATGTTCTTCTCCATTGGGCAATGACCACTGAGAAGAGGCAGGCTCGACTTGTAACTGCAGCCTCCTATTTTTTTATTTCTGTGGATATATTTTCAAACACTGATTGTGGAGTGAACCTGAAAGTTGGTGGGATGTTTGTAAATTGGAGGATTAAAGTGGGTGAAGTCTTTAAGAGGGAGTAGTTTAATCCTGTACTGTACAAAAGCGAAACAAAATCCTTCATTTCAGTGATTGTGCTGTCTCAGTGACCTTCTTTAATACAGAAATTACCATAGTTGTAACAGATCCCAAGTAGAAATAAATTGGTATTGAATTTAGTCCACAGCATTTGCACACACATCCCTCCAGGTCGGTAGCATCCCTACATTTCTTACACTAAGCTTACAGCAGATTGCTGTGGCAGTCTGGATGGGACCCTGATGGCACATGCCAGTGAGAACTTGAGTTCAGTCAAAATTGGGATTTGAACTAACTCTTCCAGAGTTTAACCTGATGTACCTGTCAGCTCTCCAGAGATTTGTGTGGCTTACAAAGACCACAGTAGGACGTGTTGTGAGTTAGATTCATGTTTGCTGCAGTGGAGTGTACAGAAAATAGCAATGTCATTTTGCTCAAATGTTTTAGCAGTCAGGGTTGCAGCCTTGTTCCAATGGGAGACACATTTGTCAAAGCAGAGAAGGCTTCCCAACACATGCAGCAGCCATGATTCTTTGCTGCTTTTAGTAGTTTCTGTGATTAGCTTCTACATTTTTATTGACAAAACAAGTTTTAGTTGAAATCTTAACTTCCTGATGTCCTCGCATTGTTTGGGGGAAGGAGGACATTTGAATGTTCTGTAGGATGAGGACATTTGCATTCTGCTTTGGTTTTGTGTGAATATGGTCCATGGTTGCCAAAGAGGGGTAGTGCAGCTCCCTAAGCACCTGCTCACCTAGTGCTGTGGTTATGTTAACAGCAGCTCAGGTTTCTGTTTGCATGTTCCTAAGGAAACAGCAGTTCTAATGTATTTTATAGTGAAAATTCTACTTTGCAATGGCTTTTTCCAGGCTGATAAAACCTCTGAGGCAAAGCACCCTTTTCTGTACTATTTGTTTGCTTGCACAGCTAATTATTCTGAAAGATAAACCAGAAATTAAAACTAGCCAATGGCAATGGGATGTTCTTCTGAAATAAAGTATGTATTCAGTATGAATTCAGAATAGAAAGTTATTTGCATGGGTTTAATATCCCAGTGGATTGGAGTCTCATCGTATTTTGGGACTCCCTTTTTCTTAATTGTGCTTATAGATGTTCCTCAAAAGGAAGACAGATGAGGTACTGGCTGAACCTGCATTTTATCCCCATGAAGTTAGCTGTTAATGAGATTATTGAGCTGTGGACATTTCTAACTACAGCCATAATGCTAGTAGCAATTTGAAGAGCATAGCATGTCTGAAACTGGAACAAAGAAATTGAAAGCCAGGAAATAAATCTGGGACAAAAGTCCCTGATCATTGTTTGTTTGTTTGTTTTTTCTTTCTTTGTAATCTAGGTGCTTAGTAGACCCTGAGGTCTGTTGAGATCTGTGATGAGACATTTTTTAAAAATGTAGATTGTATTTAAGGCAGATGAAGGTCTGTTTAATGCACAATTGCTGATAAATGCACATATTTTGGTCACACAAATGTGTTTTGCTACAGAAACTGGTTCAGCACAGGAGTAATCTGACTTCTTTGTGCACAGAGATGGCAGAAAGTCTCTTGCTCCTGTTACAACTGCTTGGGTATAAACCCAGTTTATGTAGAGAAATGGTGAAAAAGAATGTTATGTAGATAAATGATTGGTATTTGCTTATGGCTTCTTTGAGACAGTTGAAACATGAAACAGAACTTCCAAAATTATACAAGATTTTTGAACTTATGTGCTACCGTTATTGCCTGGAGTCAAAGCTTGGGGAGTTATTTGCTCAAATTAAAGACTTGCCAGTTTCAGGAAGAGTACTGTGAAGTCAGTTGTTTGTGGTAGTGGAGGAAGTCAGATTTCTGATTCAGTGATGGTTAGAAGACAAAAAGCATTAAAAAACAAAATAAAGTAAAAAAATCTTTTGGAGTGGGAGGAGGAAAATGAGTTGTCTGCAAAGGATCTCAGTGGAAAATCTTGCCTTTTTAAACTTATTGATGAAGCAAAAAAGACAGTTAAAATTCATACACATAATCATGGCCCTCAACCTAAATACAAAGGTATTTTCCTCAGATGTAATACAATTCTGCTTATAATTTTCCATAGTTAGAAGTTGCTGTTTAAAGTTTGAGATACTTTGGACTCATGTTTGTCAGGGCCTCATCTTCAATGTTGACATTTTTTTCTCTAGGATGAAAGCAGCCATAATCCAGCAAAATTCTAGGCTTGCCAAAATTTCCAGGATGAGTTATTTTGCCTGTGTCTTGAGTAGGGGGTTTTGGAAAAAAAAATTTATTACCTTTTGTATGGAAAATTATGTAGAATTTTGGGGCAGCTGCATGGTCATAGATCATGAACTGCTCAGACAGGGTGAGCTATGCAGGGTGTGAAGGGGTTTCTGCTTTATTCTAAAGAAATAAAGTCATGTTTGCGAGGCTTTGTATGTTCAGGAATGTGTTCAGCTCTACTAAAAGTACTTCCTCTAGAGGCTGGTACTGGTTTTCAGAGAGGGAAATCAGTAATTTCTGTAAGCAGCCAATCTTAATATAAACACTGGTAGCTTTCACAGGACTAATTGATGTATTAAGCTTGCTTTGCTGAACCATATGCAACAGTTTAAGGTCAACAACCATTTTTCAAACAGGAAGGACAAAAAGCAAACAATATGCAAGGATAGTTCTAGCGTGTAACTGGAGTTGATGATAAGCTTCACAATATCTTGCCACTGTGACAGCAACACCATTTAGAGACCATGAGAAGTAATTTGTAACAGATGTAATTTGTAACTACCAATGAGCAGGGCAAACTCAGCTTGGTGGATAATGTGTTCAGGGACTACTACCACAATTTCTGCTGTGATCTGTGAACAAGCAGATTTGGGATGTAGATGTTGCTGGAGGGATTTGTGCACATCTGCTCCTGCTACTTCTGTAGTGCTTCCCACTATCCCTCTATTGTGTGGTATCTATGTGGTATTTTTGACTGACATGGCATCCTGTGGTTTTAAGTCAGAATGGAAGGGTCTTCTATAGCTTTATAGATCTACTCTACTACTGCAAATTGTTGTAATTTACTGCTAGAGTTTTATCACTGAGAGAAACCCCACTTTTAAGATTGATGTAAAGGCTCCTTTGAAGGCTGGGGAGCTGAAAAGAAAGAAGAGTGCTGACAAGTTGATTTTTGAATGCCTGCTGTTAATAAAGCCAGCTGCATTGCTCCAGCAGCCATGTGGCTAACTCAAAGTTTGCCTGGCATCACATGGTAAAAGTGCTTTTCATGATAAATTTGCTCTGCTAACCTCAGCACTTTTTAGTCTCTGAGGTACACTTGAATCTCTGACAAAATTGAAATTCAGTGCCATTGGAGTTGTTCTGTGCCTGGAGAAGAGTGACTGAAAGGAATGAACTTACAGTTTCATAACTGTGTCAAGAAAGAAAAGTATCAGACTATGAAACAGCAGCAGTAAACTTTCTGTGTTCCCAAAATATTTAATAAACAGACATTTAACACCTTCAACCAGAAATATGGCAGCATAGCATGAAATTATTTGAGATAAAGCATGCTGGCCTAATGCAGTCCCTTGTGAAATACCACATGACCACCTGATAGAGTCAAGTGATGTTTAAATAGCAGTAAAACAAATGGCCCCTAGTGCAAAGGGCAGGATTTCTTATAGGAAGTCTAGTGTAGCCAATGTGCTTTGTGGACACTAAGATTTGCCCTGAAGTAAGGTACAAATATCTGTCCACCCAAACAGCAGCTATGCACCTGATATTTCCAGAATGTGAATGGGAAAGTAGGCAGTATCCACTGGGCAAAAATTACTTCACATTAATTAACCTGCTTTGAATAATCGCAGTTATCTATTTAGTCCTTAATGATCTCATTTTCTTGCTTACTTTTTCACGTGACAATTTTTAAATGTTTATTTGAAATAACTATGGATATGTGTTCAGGTGTCCTGGATTTGGCTGGGGTAGAGTTGATTTTCTTTGTGGTGCTGGGTTTTGGCTTTGTGCTGAACACAGGGCTATAGTAAAGAGATGTTTTTGTTATTGCTGGGTAGGGCTTACATAGAGCCAAGGTCTTTTCTGCTGTTCATACAACCTCTCATGCAGGTACCATCTCCATCTGTGAGGAGAGCAGAGTAGATTAGCAATAAGGGCATAGCTCCATATTAGAAGTATTTGCTGAGGGAATTTCCTTGGCTGAGGAGAATTTGTGTTGACCACATGAAGGCAATTTTATGACTCCTTTCATGCCACTTAGTTTCTGAATAAAATACATTGCAGGGCAATCTTGTCTGGAAAAGAGCAATAGTAGTTTATTAAAGCCAAAAGGTAAAGAATAAGCCATGTTGTTGAGCTCTGCACATTTTACATTGTGTGCATATAAGTGAGTTACATTTGCAAGGGGAATAAATATGGAGCATATCACTGATAAGCAAACCTAATTAATTAAATTCAACCAGACAAAGAGGACAAAGCAGGAGACACTATTATATCCACCAAAATTCCTGTTTCTCAAAACCTCACTCAAATAAAAACTATCTGGCATCATCCAAGCAAATCTGAGGTATTCTGGACTACATCATTAATCAGGGGTAAGCAATTACCTTAATCTTCTGTGATTTGACTTCCTAGTATGAATAACCAATCTTAATATCTCTGTTTATCCTAAAATACAACTGAATATCATTGCTTTAAAGTTCAAGAGCCTTGAATCTCCTCAATATCAGGGACAAACTACTGGATTCTGTTAACTGCTGTTCTCTAATAACTCCTCTTTGCAATGATCCCCTTTTCCCAAAAAGTGCTTTATTATATATATGCTTGTAAATAGGTATTTTGAATAGATGTTATGTAAGCAATCTGTAACTATGAAATCTCTGGGAAGGAGCTGTTTAAAAAAACTACTTTACTTTCTAGGATACAGAGAGCTGTTTTAACTCTATTTTCTCTAGCTTTTAATTAGCAGTATAGCTAAGTGTCAGTTTGGGTGTGAAGGAGTTTCTTGACCCAGATATCTGTGTCTGTGCTTGTTCACTGCTTGCTTCTGTTACACTCTAGCTAGGAAAGTGTTTCATGAGCCCTTTCAACAGTGTCTCTGTCAGTTTAGAGAATGCTTCTTGTAGCTCCCTAAGCTGTGTTGTGGGATGCAGCCATTGTTTAATCGTGTGAATTTAACGTGTGCTGTTCTTCAGCTGCACTGTGGCTTTGCACAGTGAGCAACAAACCCGACAGAGTGTCCAACAGTGTGAGGGTGAAAGGTGGCAAACACAGTCTCTGACCAGTGAGGAGGGTCAGGAGCTGCTCCCCAGCTGGGAGGGGTTGTGCAAACAGAACCGGTGGTTTCTGCAGTGTGTGAGCAGTGTTAGCCTGGTCATGGATTGCAGGTGCAGGGCTGGAGGGGGAAGCTGAAGGAATACACATCTGTAACTTGCCTAACCTGTAGCATTCCAGCAGCAAATAGTTGCAAAGAATAAAGCTTGTGATGCAGATGTAAAAGTGGTCTTGGCTCTGCCCTTGAGCAGGGTTTGGTTTGGCCATGGGTTTCTGTGTAACCCAGGCAATACCTTAAGCCTGTGTTTTATGGGACTTGAGGGAGTTAACCTCAAAGAAAGCCTACAACTTTGTCCTTGCCATTTCTAATATAAAATTACTTTTTTATTTTATTCTCTTGTCACTTATAAATGTAACTCTAGTCTCTCATTCTTTATCTCCTCTATCTAATTATATTTTTTTAAAAGGTGCCATTTTCTGCAGATTTTGAGAGGCATTAGCAGCTCCCTTTCTTTTGGCATCCTAAATAAGATGAGCACTCAGTGATAGCAGTATAGCAGTGGGAGGTTAACAATCACCCACTTTAATCAAAAAACTTTACATTTCAAATGTAATCTAGATCTAGGCTGGGGAGAGCTTTCAAAAAGCTGTGATATTGAACTAAATGGCTGCAGCTTAGATGTTATAATTGGCTATTTTGGGTTATATCATAACTCATTTCTTTTCTATGGATGCTTTTGATCAAATGGGAAGAAAATATATTTAAAACAACTGCTGTAATTAAGATTAAAAACCATGCTTTTATTGTATTTTTAGCTTCTAATAAGCTATTACATACTTGGAGTCACTTTTTGTCTTACATCGCCTTACTTTTTACTTATTGTACCTCCATTCTTGACCACATCTACTCAGAAGGTATGCTGGGAGCATTTTTAGAATAGAACCCATTTTATTTCTGTTGCTTCAAAATTTGCAAAATATCATATTTTTATTGCTTTTTTAAAACCCTGGATTTATAATGGTCCTGTGAGCTGTAAATGAGGACAAATGGAAGATTAAAAAAACCTTAATGGAAAAATTTGTTAAAAGTTAATGCATGGCTTGCACTTCACTGTCTTCTGTGGCTTGAGGGCCAATGTCTCTGACCACTGAAGCAGGCATGGATTTTGCTACTGACTTTGGAAGGGGTAGGTAGAGTCCTCATAGCTCTGCTCAGACCCTAGTACTTTCAAATTGCATTACTCAGTTCCCCACAGGAGGTTCTTGGTTTCTTCCACAATTTGGCTTTCCAGCAGGTGATTTGGTCACTGTCTACAAATAAAAAATGCATTTCACTGTGAAAACTAGGAATTAGTCTCAGGAGGTAAGTACTGGCTTCATGCCACTAAGAATGGACTTAGTGGGATTTAGCAAATTCATCCATGCAACTCTGTTTTAATTGCTCTTGCATTGCTGGGAGTCATGTTTTACTGACAAATATTCAAGTGCCACAATTTAATCTTTATGACTTCTCTTGCTAGGATGATATATGTGCAAATAATTTTCTCTGCCTGACAAAGCAAAGATCACTCTATAAGCCTTCCTTGTCCTTCTCTTCTCCTCAAAATGCTTTTAGAACAACAACCAAAAGATATATATGTTCCATAATGGGAACAGGTTCCATGCTACACTCTTCTGTTAATCTCATCCTGTTCCTACTTGTTCTGAGGCTATTAAGGAGTCAATGAGAAGTATTTGGGATAAAGAAGAGTAACAGACCATGCTATTGCTATGAGGACTCTGCTCTTTTCCAACCTAGGACACTTCCATTGACAAAGGCAGCTACTGAAGGAATGTATCTCCCATCCATATTGTGGCTGGGATAGTTGCATCAGTATCCTGCTCATGGTGGTTTAATGTTAACAACCATCAGTGGTTGTCTCTGGGTGAGAGAGATATTGCTCAAAACAAAATTAAATTAAATTAATTTGGGTTGGATTACATGCTTAAGGCAAAAGGGCTCCTGTACTCTGGATAATTTTACCATTGATGAATCACCTTTGTGATTACTCTGATGGCACTTACTTTGTGTGGTTTAATTTATTTTCCTGTACGTTTGACTTGTCTACTAGCACTAATGTTAGGTTAGGGTTTTTTTTTTTTCAATTAATGTATAGTATTCCCTTTTTTCTCCCTTTATTCCTAAAGCAGTCTTTAGGAAGAATACCAGATACCTTTCAGAAGATACCAGATACCTTGCTTTTCTTATTAATTCCATTTCAGAAATCCATGCTGACTAGTCCGAATCACTTTCTTGGTCTTATATGTTTAAAAGTAGTTTCCAGGATTATTCATTCCATCAGGGACTGAGTTGTGGCTGACCACCCTATAGCTCCCCAGATCCTTCTCCTTGCCCTTCTTCAAGATAGGAATGACATTTGATTTCTGCTGTCCTAGAGAGCTTCCTCTGATCACTATAACCTTTCAAAGATAATTGAATGTGCCATTGTAATGATACCAGCCAGCACCTTTAGCACTTGGGGATGCATCCCATCCTAAATACCTCCTCACCTTTTCCCATTTTTATCTACAACTTGCAAGTAATACCAATTAATTAAATATATAACTATATCTAAATGGCAAGTATTTCACAACCATCTTTTCCCCCTTAAAAACATAGTTGCCTCTCTCTGCTCATGTATGGAGCTCTTGCCCAATGGTACTTAATCAGGTGCAGAGTTTAAAATCTTTGACAAACATAACAGAGAAAGTCAACTATTTTTCTTACAGCAAGGAGGGAGGGAAGTTTGTATTTCTAATTTTATGGTGATAATTATCCTACTGTCATTATTCTGTCTCATGCTTCAGCACAGATTTATAAAGCTGATATCATATGCCTCCTTGGCTGGCTCTCTGAGAAGCAGATAAAATTCTGCCTTTTTACAAGCCTGCAGGGAAGAGCTAATTCAACCAGGTTAGTCATGATTTATGAGCATTTATCCTGATCAGCTTTTCTGACAAGCTTCCCATTGGGATCCCACTAGGTTTGAAGCAGACACAAAAATCTAGTTTCATTGCTCATTCTGAGATGTGCAGAACTTTCAATTCAGAGGCTTCCATCTGAACACTTGGTAAAACTGACTTGAACTGTAACTGCTTTGGAAATTTTCTATTTCTAACCTGTTTCCAACAGCTTCCCAGGGCCACTGAATGTAGTGTACAGCTCATCTGTGCCTAGTGGTAGGGGTGCTGCTGAGCATTCAGGTAGTGCTTCCCATTCTTAATGAATACCAATCTTAGTATTAACTCTTTGAAACCTAAGGAAATGGAAGCAAGAAAATTAAATAGTCTCTCAAAGAAGAGGCTAAAAAACCAGAATTTGGGGCTGCCCAGTCTTTTTCTTTTCCCTGTTGTCCTTCCAGTAATAGATTTTTTGATATAATGTAAAAAAATAATCCATCATTACACACTGAACAGTTGCTGCCTTTGGGGTACACTTGGCAAATGTTTCACAGATGCAGAAGTATGTGAAGGGCTTCTATGAAGTTTTGAATAATGATTTTCCACCTGGACCTAGTGATGGTTTTATTGCCTCATGTCCACGAGGGATGTTATCTTCTGTGACATTTTTTTCTGGTTACTCCCTCCAAGAGTGACATTTAGAAGGAGGTAAATGTTCATTAGATGGAAGATGTAATTCTGATGTGCTTAAGTGCCTACATGTCTCCTGAGAGCACTGGACTTTGCTTTTTGGGGAGGCTGATGAGGTACTGAGCAAATTTAATGAACAGTCTTACCACTGCCTCTTAATGCTTCAATAATCATTTCCTCTCATATACTTTTTCTTTAGGATTTAACTCACTGGCAAGAAGCACTTTTAAAAAAACTGGAGGTTATTACAAAATTCACCTGTGAATAGGGAGGGCATGAGGAAGCATTTGTTACTCTGAATTAGCAGACCTAGTGAGGTGAAGGATTTTGGCAATATGGTTTATATTATCATTCCAACCACAGTTTTCCTCAAATATATATGGAATCTAACCTGGAGAAGACAAGCTCAATTTGCAGGATAATTAACTTGTAGTTTTACTTTAGCTCTAAATCTCTCATGTGCAAACCATGACATTTAGGGAAACACGAAACAATGGTTCATGTCAGGTGCAAAGAGCATTGTTAATATTCTGGAGAATGGTGGAGATTCTTTGGTCATTGTTAATATTCTAGAGAATGGTGGAAGTTCTTTGGTGTCAGAGTTATGTGAGCTTTACAAATGAGGCACAGTTCCAGCTGGTTTCATTGCATCTTGTGTCCTGCAGTGGACAGGCTGGGATCTTCCTCTCCAAGGAGGCCTAAGGTTTCTAGCTCTTCACAGCTTCTTCTGGCTGATGATGTCTGGAGTTTCAGTACCAAGCAGGGGAGCTGGAATTCAGCTTTGTCAAGAAGGAAGGAGGTCAACCAATGTTTCTGAGCAGCAGAAGTGATCATCCCTTTAAACTTCTGTAGTTGATGCTTACACTCTCCCTTAACCTGCATCTGAGCGCTTAGTTGCATACTAAAAGAAGAGATCTTGGTTAACTAATTAGAGGGAAAGCTCTTACTAGCTGCAACAGCTTTTAAAACAGCAGTAATAAAAGCACCTTTTTTTCCCAGGAAAACTAGAGGTGAATAAGTTCCTACAGCCAAATGAATTAAAAGTAAAAAGAATTATCAAGTCTGTTTAGCCACATTTGCAGAAAGTGTATAGAGCATAGATTTCCTGAAAGCCATGTCCTTCATCTAGATTTACACTGCCAGAAGATTTGCTAGAATTATCAGAGCCTCCACACACTTTTGTACCACTTCATTTGCAGTTCTTATCCTTTGATGGTGTTTTCATTTTCAAAAAAAGCATAGCTGCTTTTTGGTGGGAGAGTATACACTTTAAAAAGTGTTTCAGAGTAACTCATGATTGCCACTCACCACTCAAGCAAGGTTGAAATATTTGAATTGCTATCTACTTTTTGAGTAAAGTATGTATTTCTTTGGTTTTCTGGGCACAGTGATAAAAGCATTCCAAGTTTTTTATATCTTATGCAGGCAGAGAGTTTTCCTGCTGAAAAAAGGGAGAGAGTCCACAATCTAAGGCCACTTTCAGAGTGTGGGCTTATTTCAATATTGCTTTTGTATATGCAGTTTTCATTTACATTTAGAATTAGCTTCTGCCCACCCATACTTATTGTCANAGATTTGCTAGAATTATCAGAGCCTCCACACACTTTTGTACCACTTCATTTGCAGTTCTTATCCTTTGATGGTGTTTTCATTTTCAAAAAAAGCATAGCTGCTTTTTGGTGGGAGAGTATACACTTTAAAAAGTGTTTCAGAGTAACTCATGATTGCCACTCACCACTCAAGCAAGGTTGAAATATTTGAATTGCTATCTACTTTTTGAGTAAAGTATGTATTTCTTTGGTTTTCTGGGCACAGTGATAAAAGCATTCCAAGTTTTTTATATCTTATGCAGGCAGAGAGTTTTCCTGCTGAAAAAAGGGAGAGAGTCCACAATCTAAGGCCACTTTCAGAGTGTGGGCTTATTTCAATATTGCTTTTGTATATGCAGTTTTCATTTACATTTAGAATTAGCTTCTGCCCACCCATACTTATTGTCATACAAATAATGGGTGACTTGTGAAAAAGAAGTATTTTACCTTGTAAACCTTGTAAGCAAATACTTTTTACTGGAAGAAGCTCATCTTTGTCCCTGATGGAAAACCTTTTCCGCTACTCTTCTCTATAGCTTGGAGCATTCCTTTTAACAGGTTACAAAGCATCATGCCACAGTCCAAAGGCTGCCTTGGGGCAATCTAAATATTCATTTATAGGAAGAAAGCAAGCAAAGCAGGCATTGGCAGGTATTCAGAATACATCTAATGCCCCAAAGCATCAATTTTCAACTCAGGAAAAATTAGTGTCCTATGTTATAAAAACATTGATGTGAATTTTTAATATCCTAAAGTTCAGGGATGTTCAATTCCAGAACTGTGGCTCAGCCCATCGAAAAGAAATGAATCATGTAGAATTTGTGGTGACAGATTCACGCTCAGAATATTTATACCATGGTTGTGATTGATACATGAATGTAGACAGATCAGTTTATAGATTTGCCAATGCTATTTCTCTGTCATCAGTTTGGTGTTTGTGTCCATTATTATAGAGCATGAGGTGTATTCCCGAGCACACAGTGATCTCCTCTTAGCAGATTTACCTCAGAAATTTCCCACAGATTATTAGCTCTCTTGTCAACATCTTTTATTCTCAATTGGGGTAGTTCTTAAATCATGTTATGTGGGAAGCCTGCCCCCAGCTAACGGAACACAAATGACTTACAGGGCACATAACCAGTGTGTGTTAAAAAAAACCCAAGAAATTTTAATTTTGCATGTGTTCAGTGAAGTAGCCAGCTCACATCATTCCAGGCAGCAGAGCAGTCCCATGTGGCATGCTGCCACAGCTCCAAACTTTCTCAGTCGAAAGCTGCCATGAGTGAACACACTGATAGACATGGAATTACGTGCTTTGGATGATATCCTGCTTCTGCTGAAGTCAGTGGCAAAATTCCCATTGATTACTCTGGAAAGCAGTAACCTTGTTTCATACACCCAGCTTGTTTTATGTGTGAATCTCCTGAATTACATTATGCTAATGTTTTACCTTGCACACACTAAAAATGGCGCCCTGTATTTGTAGTCTCTCAATAAACACCAGATTAGGTCACCTTGTACACTTGTACTTGCAGGTGAATCCTGCAAATTCAACAGGGAATTTTCTAGATCAATAGACTTGGACTGGTTTGGGCAGTAACACCTATGAAGATTTTAGGGTCTGTCTGTGCCTCTATCCTATTGCCACTGATGTTCAAACAAGGCTCAAGGTTTGTTCATCACCACTACCAGGACCACTCAGAGACATTCACTTCACCCACTTAAAAAAAGATTCAAAGCTTGTCCAAGTTGAAAAGGAATTGAATTGTAGCTGCAGGCTTCCATGCTGATATTGGAGAGTGTCTCAACAAAGGGTTGGAGGTCAGTGAGTTTGCAAACACTTTAGCTTTCCAGGGGCCATTGTTCCCATGTTGATTTATATCAGTCAAACCTTGATCTGAATTATTTCTCCATTCTTTAGAAAAAGGCTCCTGTCCTGGGAGTAGACCCACCTGTACAGACAATAATCCCAATGTAATTTCCTGTTCTTCTCTGGATTTATATCCTGGGTGAGCCCACAGGAAAGAGTTCCTTAGGTATGATAGGTACAACAGGCATATAACATAAAAGGTATATACAGGGAGACACACAAAAAAATCTACAGCTTTATGAGACAACTTCAAGAGCAGTATTTGCCTAACCCAAAGAATTTAATTGAAGGCTATCAGGAGCACAGAACATTTGCAGTGGCAGCAAAACAGAAAGACAAACAATCCAACTAAGGCTTTTCATCTATGACAAGAAGGAAAGTCTCATGAAGAGCAGATGAACAAAACATATTTTGTGCTTCCTTTCCTTTTAGCATTGAAAAGCAAGGAAGATTTATGGATTCCTGACAAGTATTTTCTTTATAATGAAATGCACCACAAAATAATTTTAATACTGGTTTAATTAAAACTGGTTTTCTTTATTTTATGATTTGGTCTGCATTTGTCTTGTGTTCAAGTTTCCAGCATAACTTTTTTGTTTGGTGGTTTGTTCCCCACCCTGAGAAGTTAGATCTACATGAATTGAGCTGTACATTAGTTGTAACAATCAAAAATCAATAGTTCAACCAAAATGAGATATCAGTGTATAATGGTATTCAGTAAATACATTAAACAGGGAAGCTGTCTTCTTTTTGGATGCCAGTTATGTCTGGTAACTATAATGAGCATTTCTTACAAAATGCTATGGAATGCTAGGGATAAAGGAAAAAGTATAAGTGACTTAGCTCTTGAGTTCTGATGTGATATCAGTGGTGATCTATGAACAGCATTTCATTTTAAATGAACATTGACTGAAATTAAAATGCAGCATATAATGTAAAAATATTAATGCTTAAGCTGGTAGAAAGTCTGGAATTATTGCCACTTCAGTTCATTATATTTTTAGATAGTGTTGATCATGTTTACTTCAGAGAGGTTATTTTATTATCCTTCTTTAACAGCCCTGGCCTATGTCAGATTTAAAAAACTGAAATAAAATAAGAATAAAAATCAAAAAAAGTCCCAACCAAAAAAGCCTCAGAACAAGTCTTTTTTAAAATGAGCTTCTCCAAAATGGCAGCTGCTATAAAAAATGAAATATACCGAAGTGTCTTATATGTTGTAGTTTGAATTATTGTGGGCTTATTGAAGGAAAACATAATTAAAAGAGAAACTTCCTGAACAGAACACCTCATTTCTTCTATTAGCAGTGATTATTCATCTTCATCTAAATCATCTTTACTTCATTTATAAATAGTCAAGGTGCTGAAAAGAACAAGAAAAATGTTAAGTTTGGCATCCCAGTTCATTTAATTGAGGAACTACAAAGACCTCTTTTCAACTGTAGAAGACAAATACTGTAAAGATAAAACCAGAAATAACAATCCTGCAGTATTGCTAGATAACTGAGGC
>VZTR01030783.1:235538-266926 GCA_013400775.1 Chaetops frenatus
TTTCCTAAATGATTGTTTAATTAAGATGTAAAGATGCCAAATCAGCTCTCTGTGGCAAATATAAGAAAATGCGAATACTAATAATTAGTTATTTGGGTAAGTTTCCTTCCCATCATACATCTCTGCATGATTAGCAAGGAGTAAAGTACCAGTACACAAAAAAATGGTGGCTTCTTCAGTATCTGTACTTTATTTGTAATGATTACTGAGGTATATATAGATAGACAGAGAGATATAGATATATGTATGGAGTTTTATTGTTTTAATTAAAATAATCACAAGTTAATTAGATTATTTAGAAATTTCAAGAACCTCTGAGATAAAAGGAAATGTGGGAAGATACACAGAAAAATGTATTTATACTGAACAGTTCTTTTCCATATCATAGTACTCAATAAGTACTTTATTTATTTATATGTTTTGTTCTTCAGAAAGGAAATGTCTGTGAGATGAGAGGCTGCTTGGAAAGGAAGGGACACTCTTGTGCCCTGTGAGCTGTTGATCATGCTCTTGGGAGAGCAGCTCCCAGAGCCCTGGGGCACACAGGGAGGGGAGCCCAGCAGCAGCAGAGCATCTGTGGCACAGTGCAGAGTGCTGAGAAGGAGCAGGGACAGACAACCTGACAAAAGTGCAACATGTCAGTGACACTTCTCCTGGTGCACAGAGGGGACTGTAGAATCTGCCAAAACCCAGAAAGTGACTGAGTCAGAATTAAACCAAGCCTAAGAGGATTTATTCACCAAAACCACGGTAAGATCTTCATTTCTGAGTGCTCTTCTGCTTCTTGCTTGTTTGTAATTTTTAAAGTTTGCCTTCAGTTTGTACTTAGTGTTTGCTCTTGAGAGCCTTCTGCATATGTTTAGTGGATTCAGGATGATTTAATGATTGGATTTGGACTTTCACTGGGTCTTGTTGTGCACTTTCTCAAACTGTTCTGTAGAAGTACTTTGTCAGTTCTTCCAATAACTCTTTTACCCTCCATGGAATAGCAAGCAGACTTGGCATCTGCTGTGTGCACAGCAGCAACTCCTGCTGAAGTGGTGAGTGCAGCTCTAGTGATATTATGCAAGGAGTGCTGGTGAATTAATATATTAATTTTCTGTTTTCTCCACTGATTGGTAGTCAAATTTTGCTCTCTTTATGTAATGCTTCAAATTACCATATTTTCTTAATAATACTGCCATATTTCTGTGTCACAGTAAGAGAATCAGACATTTTCTTCTTTAATATATTTGCATTTTTCTTTACAACTTTTAAAATCACACCTGTGATTGAATTGTGGATGAGCTGCTTTTCACACCATTCAAGGTAGAACCAGTATACTATTTTATACTGGGTTAAAATCCTGGGTTTCCTAGAAACAGTTCCATGAATTACCCAGTTTTTGATATCTTTTTATTCTTAAATGGGCACCTGGGAAATTTGCTATGCCTTTGAATGGCCAGTGCAACCACAGAAAGTTCATGTAAAAGAAGCAGTTATCTCAGATGAGCAATAAATTCTAACCTACCTCAATGAAAGCTACTGGCCAAATACCATAATTACAGCAAAGGTGAGTAACTGATTGTTAGTCATCTCCAATTTCTATTCTGTTTTATCTTTAGAAGATAGGAAGCTGCTGTGTTCAACTGCCTTATTTTAGGAGTGCTTGATCAGCAAAATTGCATAGTAAAATGCAAGTACAAACTACTGAGGGGATTGAAAAGAAAACTTGATTTTAACAAATGCTTTTGTTTTTACTGTGCTGGAGCCCATTTAGAATCAATTTACACTCTGCTTCCTTCAGAGTTTATGGAGCTTTTACTTTCATGACTGTGAACAGCATCTGTGTCAAAATCCACATCATAGAATTAGGCCTGTGGAGGCACTTTCTGACACGTTCCCCTGGATATGAATAAAAAGAGGAGAAGTCTCCACAGTATAACTTGAGATCAGCCAGACAGCTTCCCACTATTAAAGCTGTCATGGCATGATCCATAAAGGGATCCAGTGTTTCCCTCAAACCTCTGTCTTTTTGAAGACTTCCCTGATTATTCCATTGGATGCTCCCTGTCTGAATGGCCTCAGGATAGAAGATGCTTCCAGATGACACTATGAACTCCTATTATTCTACATGTAAAGACATAAAAAAAAAAATCCTAGCTCTAGCCTATCTATAATGTCTATTTATAGGCAAACTACTTATAATTGAGAAGATACTTAGTCTTTTGCAGTGAGATCAGCATTATACAATTTCACTAGATTTCTTAACTGGACTGTAAAATATATATAATTTAACATAAAATATGAGATGTAGCAGAACATAGAAAAATGTTTTAATAGAAACAAAAAGTTTGTCACCTTCATCAAAACTGGCAAATAGAACTGATTATTCAGTGTGGTGTGTCTTATTTCGACTGAATGTTGTTCATGAACATTTGATTGGGCTGATAGTTTAGGCTTTGTTGTTTTGCAAATCCTCAGCCTCAAACTAACAGGAAAGCACATGCAGAGTGGCCTCACTGGGGTGAATGCACCCAACATGCTTACTGTCCCTGTTCTCTCATATAGTAGCTACTGGTTGAGATTTGAAAGGTTGACAGATTTAATTGGAAACCCTTTCTTTTGAGAACTGTCTAACCTGGTCCTCAGGAGGACTAGCAAAGACTAGAAGGCTACTCAGCATGAGCCTGAGGTTGATTATGACAGATATTGGCATTCTGTCTAAAAGCATGTTTGAAGTGAAAGATTTTAACTGTGGTAGACTGAAATCTGTCATTGTTACCTGAGCATGTCTAATAGTCTCTAGGCAGTCTTTAGAGCAAAATGGTTTAGTTGTAGAAGGCATGGTTTCCTGAAAGCCAAGTTTTTTACTGGAAAAGACTGGACAATCCAAGCAGTAGTGGGAAGTACAATCCAGCCTCTCTTGAACTGCTAAATAGTTTACATTTAAGCAACAGCTCTTGACTGGGAAACTATTTACAGGTTTTCTTTTTCATTCAGTCTGTCTTGAATTAGCTATTCCACAGTCAGTAGGGATGGGTGGTAGTCACAGCTGGGATGCCCTGGAAAAGGTACTTTTCTCCTTTGAGATAAGCTTGTTGGAGGCCTGGTGCTTAGAGATCCATACTTGGGACTTGAGGGCTTGGATATGAGAGATATGAGAACCATCAGTCCCAGGAAATGTTTCTAGAATCTGCCATGTTAAACCCTGTGAGGAGCATGGATGTAGAGCTCTATTAGGTGGGCAAGACTGCACTTCTCGTGGTGGCATCTGCAGCATAAAACAAATAATACATCTTGGCATCAAGATGGCATCCTTGACACCAAGGAGGCAGCATCTCACAGAGCACACATGTGGCTCTTTGCTCACTGCCTGAGCAGATGGGAGTTTTGGTTGCATGTAATACGGATAGATTTGTTAGCCTGGGTCAATATATAATTGGTATTATTTCAAGCAAGATCACTTGCCTAATAGACCAGATCTCTTCTCCAGACTGTGCAACCAGAGAAGAATTATGACTTTCCATTAGTAGGCATGAATGTAAATATTCTGCACACAGGTCTAAGATTTTTTTAGGAGAAAAGGAATCAGAAAAGTTGAGATAAGAATTGTTTTTACTTTCTGTTAATATGACAAAATCATGATCTATTCCTATTTATATTTTATCTTGCTATTTATAAAGCTAATATTTTTCTTTCATATTTTTATGCCTCCCAACAAATTATCTGCAGTAGTTGTTAATTGTGAAGCAACTCGAACGTTAATAATTAGAGCAGAAAGAAAGAGAGAGGTAAATTCACAGGTTCTATTGCCAGCTCAAAACAGTGAATGCTTTAAATATGTCTTGGGTTTACGTGTATTCAGAAATTATGGATTGTGGGAAATTAAAAGATCAAAGAGAGGTACCTTAGGAATATGCTATTCTGGGGAGGAGATATGCATACGTTAGATGTGTCAGACTGCTTTTATGACCTCATGTGATTTTAGTTTGCATTGCTGGTTTTTAATTTTACTATTGTAAAAGGGGAAGGTGCAGCTACTCAGAGGTGTTCAAAACATATTTTACCTCAACAAAGAATAAGTTTCTAACCCTGTACCCTACACAGAAAAATACCTGTCTTCCCTCAACCTCAGCTTTCTGTACCTTTCTCTTTTTCTTCTTTTTTCAATTCTATCCAATAGAAAGACTAATGGATGGAACCCAGTGCTCATTCCATTTGTGTGGTAATAGGACCTGGCTTGGAGTGAGTGAATTGACGGAAAACTGACAACTGTGGAAGAGGCAGGAAAGAGGAGTCTGTTGAGCTGTGTTGGGAACTGGGTGTTCATATCCCTAGGATCAAAGAGTGTGTCAAGGACTCATTGCAGTCTTATGATTTTAACAATCATCCACTCTTCTTCCTGAGGTATTTCTGTGGTGGTGTGGCCCTGCTATTTGAGAGCAGAGTTCCTCTAAATCTAAAGTAAATTTGCATTTTTCAAGATTCCCCTACGTTACATTTCTCCCTCCTCAGCCAGGACAGCTGTGACTTCACAGCCTGGCAGCAGCATGTTCCTGCCCTGTACAACCACCACGTGTCTGTCCCATCCTTTTGACGCTATCAAGAGATACTTTCAAGAGTTCAGCCCTGTATTTATGTGTGTGACCATATTCCAAACTAGGACCTAATCTTCTGCCCCACTGCCTTCTGGGATCTATTCCATTTTGCTAAAAATCACATCTGTTCACCCCAGCTCGGGTGTCTGGTGCTGCATTTCTGGCCCTCACCGTCTCCCAGAATTTAAGCATTAGCTTCCAGCAGAGAAAAGAGCAGTGAGAGGGGAACACTTCCCTTGGGATCCTGGGTCTGGTGCTGCTGGTCTTCAATGCATCATGGGCAACAGGATGATCTATTCATCAGACATCCCTCATGCTTCCATCCTTACTATTTGTTTCCTGATGAGAAAAAAAAGAAAATGCAGAGGCAAAAAGGAGGTCACAAATCAGGAATGCAACTGAATGAAGATGAGATTAAAGTAGAGAGGGGAAAAAAGAAGAAATTAGAGTTCTGAATATTTCCTTCATACTACAGGCCAAGGCATGGATCAGCTCTTGTGTTATCCTAACTAATTTGTCTTCCTTTAAAATACAGCCCTTTTATAGAGATAAGCTTGCTTAATCAGAGTGTTCTTTGATGAAAATATATCTAGCTAAAGTGCTAGCTCAGTGAGCATTTTCTTGACAGTGCCATTGTTTGAAAAAAATCTGTTTTGGTCTGTAGTACAGAAAAGGTGGAGTGCCCTGTGGAGATTTTCCCTGTTAGTATGCCAGGCAGTTGCTTATTTCTCCATTCAGTAATCCCTGAGCTGAACCCCTAGATTTACCATAGACAAGTGGAAATAGTCACAATACATGTAAATGAGCTTTTGGTTGTGAATAGGATTTATTTGCTAGCTGTTGAGCACTCTCTTTCTTTATTGTTCTTCATGCTATTGTTTTCAAAATCAGTGTCATATAAAGGTAGAAAATATGTATTTTGAATGGATTCTTCACAATATGACACCACTTAAAGGCTGGATGTTGTCAGAGGCAGATACTTAATCAGAGCTTAATCAACAAACTGGAAGAATCAAAATTAGTTGATGATCAAAACAAAATATAAATGTATTCTCTAATTGATTAGAGTGGCTTGGGAGGTTCTGTAAATTAGAAGATGTTGCTCAGCTAAAATTAAAATCAACCTTTTTTCCTATTTTCCATCCAGAAATAATGTTTAATAGGAGTTCAACAATCTCTGCTCCTGAGGAAAAGCAGGAAGAAGATAAAAGGAATAAAAATGGCTCATAGGAAATACCTGATAATATAAAGAGTGCTACTTTATATGTATGAATTTAATCAGGACCGGGGTGGAGCAGGATCATGGGAAATTTCTTGCAGTGAAACTTTTTTTTTGCCATGTATTTTCTTGCCTGTCACAGAAAAAATAATTTGTTAACACTTTATGTGTATATTTTAAAGGAGGAACAGTAGCAGGCAGGTGGGGAGAACAGCTCTCTGTATTCAGAGGTGTTCTCTTTCATCCTAAATCTACCTTTCACTGTGTCCCATGGGTAGGACTTGTCACTATAGGTCACTTAATCCTATGAGAAAGGATGGTCCATGTGCATGGCAAGTGTGTGACACAAGGAGAAACACTGGCAGGTGTACAGTGTCTCAGGTGCAACTTTTCCAAACCAACATATTTTGATTCTGAGCCAAAATATTTCAGATTTCAACCCAATTTTTTTTAATATGTCTAAATTTGTCCAGAAAAAGAAGTTTTTTGACAGACTGGTTGTAGGCATGGAAGGGCTAAAAGTACAAAGTGTACAGCAGATATGTGTATCAGACTGGTTATGCAGAGGGAATGTAACAAATTGCATCAACAAATCAACATATCTGAAGTATTTCTGCATTTCTGTTCTCATTATGTTAATCTGTTTGTCAGTGACTATGGGAGGAGAGTTGTTGACACATAAAATCTGCACTGAGTGAACTGGCATTGGCTTTAATATAAGTTAAACAATCCTTTAATTATTTTTAAACTATTTTAAAGCAACTTTTTCTCAGTTACTGCTGCCACTATAGAAAGCATGAGAAGGCCTCCAGAATGTGGATGCCTCAAAAAAATCTCAGCTCAGGCAATTAAAAGGCCATTTTAAATGATGAGGTTAAAACAACACTGGATGGTGCTATCCACAAAGACTGCACCTATCTTATGAAGTGCAGTAAAGATCCAGCTATCAGAATCTGTAGTCAGATAGAAGTCACAGTGAAAGGCCTCATGGAATATTTTGGCATTAGAGAACTAAAGAATAATGTTTTCGCTGGGAAAAATAATTGTAGGCATATTTACAAATAACTTATTTCTATATTTAGAGTGGTGAAGCATAGTGTTGGAGATCTTCCCACTTCCAATTATTATATTTGACATAAAATAATTATTTTAAGAACACATCCAGTAAAATGAATATGAAAAAGCTGTCAAGCATGCAATTGTAATGGTATAGGATGAAAAGCTGAGAAGTGAAAAAGATGGCATATTGAGAGAGACATCTAATTTCTGAGTCCTGAAGTTTAACGTGGCTGCATGTTGCACTCTTAACAATAATAGAAGAAAGTGGAGAAGAAAATAAATCAGATAGAATTTGCCAAACAAAATTTTTTTTCATCTCAGAAATGAGAACAAAGACTTACAGCATGCATCCAGGGAAACTGGCTTTTCCCCTCTAAAGGTAGGGCAGCTTCTTACTCAAATTCTAGACTAATTCTCTGCCTCCCATATCTCAGGGGTGTATGATGTGTGACAGACACACCTGTAATTTGGTAGCCTGGTAAAAGGAGTGATTTTCAGAACTGTAATTTTTCAAGGTGCAAGCAATGAATGCAGTACAGGATCAGCTGCTGGGTGTACTGCCCAACATGGCACATGGTAAAGTAAATTAGTTAGCCTGCTACTTGAAAAAACTAGTCAGGAACATTGTTAGGTAGAAAAATTAGGATAAATTGTTTGCAAAAATATGACATGGAAAAAATGAGAATGATCTATTAAATGGGGGAAAAAAATCTACTGATGTCATATCAGAATACCCAGCAACTTTGGAATATTATTATTCTTGTCAGTTCAGCTGCCTCCAATTAAGTATGTACCATATGTGATAATACAAAGATTCTCAAAAATTCACTAGGCATAATTATTTTTTGGGAGAAAAACATAGTGTTAAGTATATTTTAGATTTTCTCTTTTCTCTTTGAATCCCACCCTCTTTGCTCTAAATGGTTTTCTTCTAAATGCCTAAATCTGGAGTTCCTGGCAACATGGAAGTTTTATAAATTAGCTGCCTCTGCCTAGCAACTGTAGCAACATTTCAGGGCCAGTTAATGATTTACAACAACTCGAAGTAATGGAAAGAAAACCTCACATGCCAGAGTGGTTCTTACACTATCCTTGAGAGAACTCATTTGCAGGGAAAGCTGCACCACTGAGAATCTTTTCTAGAACTCAGATCGATCTTTCTGTTGCCAGCTCAATGTTCTAGTGTGAGAAAAGGGCAACACACTCGACACCCCATCGGCCCTTTAGTGAAGTTTCAGATTTGAGGTCTACTGCTACAATATTTGCAGATCAGACACACAAAGAAAGTGGGGATTTTTTTCATAAATTTATATACGAAGTTGCATTGCCACCTTAACCAAGGATATTTAGTTTAATTAATTTTCAATGCCTCAGTAACCATCACGTGTTTATGGTTTTTCGAGTAGAAGGAAGTGGAGCAGACCTGTTCTGCTACTACTTTGTCTCCTCAGTTGCCAAAGAGCAATGGGGAGGTGTGAACGTGTAAGCAAATGGGACAAGGCAATGACAGGAGCTAGGGTTCTAATGCAGCTAGAGGCTGCATATTTGATGGTTCTTTCCCCTCTTTACTTTGCCACTGCTAGTGGAATGCTTTCTGACACTCACTGATTGTCCTCTAGGGCAGCCTCTGTTTGAGTCCCAGCCCTCAGAGTGCCACTTGGAGAAACAGGTCCCTCAAAGGCTGTTGGAGTGGAACACATAACTGAGAGCAGATGAATTCAGATCATTTGAAATTAAGAAGCTCTTAAATAGATCTAATCAACATGTCTCTCTTGAGCAGAGGTTGGAATGCTGAACTATAGGAGTCAGAAACATTTACATTTTAATGGCATTAAGTAGGACATGGGGCAAGACCCTTGAATTTCTCTGCCACAGTCTTTGTGTTCAGAATGAGAGCAGCTTAAGGACATGAGAGGTTCGTATCTACTGACAACAGTGACTGTATCATAGAACATCTGGCAGGGACTTAGAACATACCTGGGACAAAAGCTGAGCAAATGCAGAAAGCAAGAACAAGAAACCCTAAGCCCAAAATAATTATGTGACTTCAAACTGCAAGTTCTAAAAGTTAACATAAAGCAGTTATATAACAACAGCCAAAAGATAATCAGAAAGATGACAAAGTCCTTCAGTATGATTGTGTCAAGAGCTTTGGAAAGATAAGCCATGGAATTCTCAATAGGCAGCAGAAATCAAGAATTGTGGTGAGTCAGATAAGGCTGAGTGCAACAGGACCTTACATAGACATATCCCACACACTTTGGCTATGGCTCTTTTCATTACCATTGCTTTTTTAGTAACACTAAATTCAGCCATAGATGTTTAAAAACTGTGATTAGAGATTCTGTGCTAGGCAGAGAAAAAGGAAAAAAGGAACTGTATCAGGCTTGTCTTTCCCTTTAAGCTTTCATGCAGCATTCATAGGGGAGCCTCTTGAAAAAGAATCAGAGTTCAGTGAAAATGCACTGTAAAAAGGCCTTTGATGAATCCTGGAGCTACCCTGTTGCTTTACACCAGCTAAAAATACATGCTATTAAAAGGAAAATAATCGTGATTGTATTCTGATGGCATCTTCTTTCAAAAAGGTGTCATATGTCTGTGTCCTATCTAAGAAAATAGCTGTCCTCCCAAGCCTGCCAGCAGGTAAATCATTTATCTGGGCTGAGCAGCAAATCCCTGAGACAGTGGAATTTTCTTGTGGCACTGTGCTTCAGAAACAGTGAGAATAAAGGGCAAGGGTTTCACGACATTCCATTTGGTGGTGCTTGGAAAATAGGCAGTGTTTATGTGTTTGAGTCATTAAGTGAAGCCAGTTGCAGACTTACAGAGGCTGCAGGCTGGTATTTCTGCCAGTTTTTCTCGTGGTATGAGTTAAAGTAAATCCAGTGATGTTACAAGAGCTGACAAACTGGAAGCCCAGGCAAAAAAATTGTAAAATGGTTTAGAAAATAAAGTATCTGGTTGTTTAAAATGGCAAACAATGTCTAATTTTAAGTTTTATCACTATGATTGAATTTGGTTCAAGCACAACAAAGATTTTCAGTAGTAATGTCTGCAGTCAAAGAACTAGTGTCCTACCAGATCCCACATCCTGGAACACGTCCAGTGAGAAGGGATAGCTAAAATGGAGGAGAGTGTGGGACAGGTCTTCCTCTCTGTGATCAGTAATCTCTTAATGCTCCAAAATGCTTGGTTCAAATCCTCTAACCCACAAAATGAGGTTGCTGTTGTTCTATCTTTTACCTTGTCATCCCAAATGCAACTACCAGCTATACTGTTATGTGTTTCAAGAGAAACAAACACACAAGCCTCAGATTTTGAAACAGTTCCATTTGTATTTGGCCAATTTTACTTCTTCACAGCTATGCTGGATCTAGACAATATGTTTAAATAAATAAATAGAGTCTGCCTTTCCAAGAGGATATAGAGTATGAGCAGAGGCAAATATTAAAGTGCAATAATAAAGAAGTAGGAATAGACAAATGTGGGAAGCTTAAGAGATTAATAAAGGCAGAGGCTTTTTTGTGGTTGGAATATTCTTTAGCATTGTGAACTTTGTTGTGTCACCATGGCATGCTGCAGGTGCTAGAGAAATGAGAAACCTCAGGGCTCTTGTCTCTTGTGATATATCAAAGCTTCTGGAAATCATAATTCAAGTAGTTACTGCATGCTATTTTTCCTTATCTTGGGTAAAATACATCCTTGTGCAAAAGGCATTTGCATCACTTCTGGATTGCCAGATTGTCAGTGCTGTAGAGAGCAATGGAACTGAAGAACACACTAGAAAGACATGGCTGAGTACTCTGCATGAGACATGATGGGGTTTGTGTAGTGTATATGACCATAAAAACTTGAGCAATTATACTGTTTAGCATGGTGTTTTCACGTTTTTCATAAATTTTGTTGCAAGTTCCAAAATAATTAGTGCTCACTTAAAAATTTATCTTCTGCAGTCCAGCTACTAGTTTGGAATTTCAGCTTGCTTTTTTATTTCCTGCTATTTTTGCAAGGTTCTAATGACAGAGTGTCAATGAAAGTGTTAAAAAAAATTATTTACAAAGGCTCCAAGTAGAATAAAGCAGGAGAAAAAGAGTCAAATATCCAGCTCATTAGCTGGATATTTGTAAAAATGAGAAAACTCATTACATTGTTTTGTTGTTTTTGTTGTGGTGGGGTTTTTTTGTGTGTGGACTTTTAATAATATATTACAATAGATATTTGAGAACTTAATGCTATACATAATATATATATTATTTTTCCTTGCATCATATCTGTATGACCAGGGGGACATCTGAAGTGCAGTGAAACTTTTCACTTGTGTAAGAATTGCATTGTGTATTGTGATGGCAAGAAGCACTAGAGTGTGGTGACCACTATCCTTTAAGCATTTGAAATCTCAGTTCCAATCTTGGCTCAAATTTCAAATGAAAATAAGCAAATACTTCATATTTAAGCCTGAAGTTTTTACTGATGCCCTTGATGAAATTAGTTGATGTAATTGTGTGGCTCTTCCTCCTTTGAGGACTTCAGAACCCCCAGCAGGGTTACTGATGGTTCAGGAAGAAATGTATGTCTCGTACTCAGTGCATAAAAGCTTCCACAACAGCCAATTTGTTCAGTTTGGGAACCGGGCACATTTTCAGAGCAGTTAGAAAAAATGAGACCATCGAGTCCCTGAAATGAGCTGCTGGAATCATTGTCACAGTTCCAGGTTCACTTTGGCACCCACCGTGGCTGCACCTGCTGATGCCATTATGTTGACAGGTACAAATCACCAGTCATGAAGGAGAAAACCATGAAACAGAGACAACTGGTGCTGACTGCATAAAGTAATTACCAATCCTAGAGCCCGAGGCAGCAGTACCTAAAAGGAAGCAGGTGGACCACCAGGGACTGTGTGTTTTCTCCCCACCACTCGAGTACAAGAGCCTCCAAACATGCAGAGACATTTTGCAAAGCGCCTGCTAAAGAGAGACTCTCAGGGATGTGACAAATCCATCTCTCGCTCCTCCTTTTACATACATCTTTCAAATACCTACCTGCCTTACAGAGATTTTCCATTTATATTTTGAAATTGAATGTATTTTGCATCTTTTATGAATGTGCTGAGTGTAAGCAGAGCAAGATGGAGGTTTTGTGTGCTGTTGAGCAGTGTGAGCTTTAGTTTCGCCATGTGTCTAATTAGGTGGCTTTTTTAGTGTGTGCTCTGTATGGGCTAATTAGAGGAGTTTGGCCTACAGCCAGGCTACTTCTTCCTTAAAGATTTGGTTGCTCTACAGCATTGTTGGAACAGATTTGTCTTTCTGGTTCAGACTGGGAATGAATAAATACCACAGGTGGCAGAATATGAGCACAGAACGTTACCTGCCTTGCTGATAGAGACAGAGTGTAAGTCCTAAATGGATGATATTGGCACTTGTGAAAAGTCAGTTCTGTTCCTCACTGATTATCAGTGACATTTCAGCGAAATGTCCAGCAAAGCTGCAATCACAGTAATTGCATAACAATTGCAATCACAGGCCTGTTTGGCCTTTCTGGAAGCAGAACAGCTATTTGTTATACAGTGGGTAGGTTTTCAGATGCCCTGGCAGTGTCAGGTTTGTTGGTGAACTGTGTGCCTTGCTGAAAAACTGCCTGGGGATCAGGAGTAAGGCACAGACAGAAATGAATGGGATCTATTTTAGCTGAGCTTGGCACAACACAGAGGGGTACCCAAACAAATCCCAGCATCTCAGAGGCAGAGAGAGAGTAAGCAAGCATTCAAAACTGAAGTCTTTAGAGTAAAGTTTTCCCTTCTCTTGCTTTTCCTGGTTTCTGCTTTTGCTCCCCATGTGTATATCTTATTACCTCCCTTCTGCTCACTTCACTGTAATACTTAATAAGAGATGTTATGTTTTATTTTCATAGGTAGCAGGTATTGTCACATACACACCTCAGAGCACTGAGCACTGTAAAACAATGTCCGAACTTGAGAAAGCTCAGTGAAAAATTTAGTGTTCCTTGAAAGGTGGGATTTTCACCAACTATGGAAAACGTAAAGTGACCAGAGCAGAAGCATAATGTCTTGTAACTATTCCTCTATTAGCAGGCATATTCTGCCCTTCTCTCTTACTCTTGATCATGGTTAGCACTATCTTTCTCAGTACTTCTTGCAATTGGTGATAGATTTCTTTATGCTCCATGTAGTCCCAGATGCTGACTGTATGAATTCCAATTCTCAGACTGGAACAGGGAATTGGTTTGCTGGAATATTTACACATAAAAAGGCAAAATCCTTAGCTCAATTTATGCAGCTGAATGGAGCTCATCCATTGCAGAGAGCTGTAAGACCTGACCCCATATCAAGTCATAGATTGTGGCCTAGAGGTGGTGAGGCTAAGGAGACATTGGGTGAGGAAGGATATGTGGTGATATTACCAGCATGCAGTAAAAAAGAGCTCTGCACTCACATGATAGTTGGAAGAGAACTACAGAGGAAGAAAGGAATTTGGGCAGGTGAGTTCCTCAGCCAGCCCCTGGACATGTATTTCAGTGCCCTCTTCCACTTGTGGGAACGGGAAGTGCTGCTGCTACCCAGCTGGCAGGTGCCATCCCTCCCTTGCCTGTTGGCACTCTGATCAGGTGTCCTGGCCCTTGCCTCCTTCCTCTCCATTTCTGTCTGTCCTGTTTTAACTCTGCTTCTCATGTTTTGTGCTTGTTCTTATTGGCACTCTCAGCTGTTTTTTGGCTCTATTTCTTTTTTAACCATTAACCGTGTTCCTCATGAGGTGTTTAATGTAAATTGATAGGCCTAAGTCAAATATGGGTTTGGGACTTCCCTGGGGCTGGGAGCAGAGCAGCCATCTGGGCTGCAAGCCCTGCTCTAAGGCTGCAGGGCTGTGTGTGGCTTTGGGGAGAGATGCTGTTAGAAGATGAGTGGGTAGGAGGCATCAGCTGTTGCATTTAATTACAGTCAGGGGTTCATATCGTGGAGGTCCAGAGTAAAGATGATTTCTTTGCTATTTTTTCTCTCACTGAATTATATTAGAGTAATTTCTTGCAAACCTATCAGGTGCCCTGAGAAAACCTGTCTCAAAACTTGAGGGTCCTTCTCAGCCTCAAATCATGTATTACAGTTAGGTGATCTAAGGAAGAGTTGGGGTCATTGTCCTCTTTTCACTTGTCTGTGACTTGAGAAGGAACACATGTGGTTGTGGCAGTGGGGAAAGGCAGTTTGGCTCAGTGGGCTTCCAGGGCTTCCCTCTGCACCCACCTGGTGGCTTCTAAAGGGACAGAACTGCAGGAATGTGCCCTTCTCTTTGCACACAGAGTCAGCAGGGACATGGGGCCGTGTGAAGGACACAAGGTGACCAGAGGCAGCATTTCTGTCACTGCATAAGGGGAGGGATGGGACAGACACATCACTGTCACATGGGAACTTTTGATATAGAGGGAATTCTCTTCCTCAGAATGTGACAAAATGTGGACGATTGCAAAGGACCAAGAAAAAAAGTCTGGGCATTCTCAATAAAAAGCAGGCCCTCAGTGTGAAGCTCATGACTTTTCACCGACTTGTGGTGTCTTCAGTCTGCAGCAGAAAGCTGCATGTTGGCCCAGGTGGAAGTGACTCTTCCAAGTTTCCCACACAGCACATTGAGGGGACAGGAAAGATGCAGGAAATAACAAGAGAAAGTTCCTGTGGGAGTCAGAAGACCAATCCCTAACAAAGTCAGAGAGTCACTGTAAGACACTAAATGGGCTAATTCTTGCTTCAGAGCCAAAGGGCAGGATGGTTCAACACCATCCTCCTAGATTCCAGAAAAGGGAGTAGGAAAATACAGTGGTGGGTCAGAAAGGTGAGTCTGTGGTGTCAGAGCACAAGAGGCTGCAGTTAGAGCAAGAGAGGAGATGGAAACAGCCAACAGGGACAGGAGGACATTCTGCCAGCAGAAGGAGGTGAAACCTAACTTTGAGCAAGTCTGCAATGTGTAAGAACATCAGCAACTTCAGCAAGAGCTAGTGCCCTACTCCTCAACAGAAAAATAAAATGCATGCAGGCTGTCCTTGTGTTATCATGGGGGAATCTTGACACAGAGACGTCTTCTTTATGTTGTTTACTACTCCAGGTCAAGGGTCTGACACTCTTGGATATAACTCTTAATTGATGGTGGCTTCTCAAGGCACTTTCTGGTTCCAGAAGGACTAAGAAGGTGATCTTTTGCATGTAGGGAAAAACACATGGTCCTCAGCCTCACTATTTAGCATTTTGAGAGGGACACAATGCTGTATGTTCCTAGTTCTAGGGAACTTCAGACACAGCCTCTACAGCTCATTATATTTTTCACAATATCACGAATTAAGGTATTTTTCAATGGCTATTGCTTAGCTCTTTGCTCAGCTTGTTTTATGAAGGAAGCAGAATTAATTTAAATCTCTTAATAGGTAAAATAAGCTGTATTTAATTTCTTGCTGTTGAACTAATGATGTCTGCAATGATTTTGGATGTTCAAACCTTCATCTTTAACCCTAAGGAATGAAAAGCCCTTAAACCTCTAGGAGAGGGTAAAAGCAGGGATGTGTGGAACTAAAAAAACAAGCCTCAGAGGATAAACTGCAGAGTGAATTATGATTCATGCTGCAACACGGATTGGAGCTTGTCTCACACAAGGAATCATCAGGAAGCAACAAGCAGTTAAGGATGAACCCAGAACATGCCTGCAATTTTAATGACAGGAGCCAATCCTCAATAGGCATATTTGTTTGTTATGGTGAGCCTGATGAGCTCATTTTGGATGCTGCCACCCAAAGAGCATCATTCTCTTCCTCTGTGACTCAAGCATAAGCACAAGCATAAGCACGTAGGACAGTGATCTTCATCGAGCCTTAATGTTTCAGGCAATGTGTATCCTGTTTGGAGTAACATTAACAGAGCATTTTGGCACATGCAGGCACACTAACAGATTGCAACACCACACTGAACTCCAAGGAAAGGAAGCTGTTCCCTCAGATGGCTCTCCATCCGTTGATGTAAGCCAGCCAGCTCCCTCCCCTTGCATTTAGTCCCAAGATTTGTCTGGGTTTTTTTATCTACCTCGTACTTACTGGCAAGGTGATGGAATGCTGCTGGCTGTGGTGATTCTTCCAGAATCAAATCCAGCTGCTCTTTAATTTTAAGGACCTCATTATCTGTACAGTTTAGGCAGAGGAAGAGAAGGCAAGCATAGCTTCTTCTCTCCTACTGGTTCCAGGTAGTTAACTTGTTAATATTACTCCTGTATCCCCATTTTCTGAGACTAAGAGCAAATAATGGTCCAACACATGGAAACACTAATGTGCCTCTGTTCCTGTGATCAGTCCTGCAAAGCCCCGTCACCTTTGCTGCAACCATGCTGGTTACAAGTTCCAACAGTGCATAACCTGATTTGCTGCAGGCAGTGTGAGTGTCCCAGAACTGTGTTCTTGCACTGATCAGATTTTCCTGAGAAGAGGTCATGTCTTTTCTCATTGTCTCTGATGAAAATCTGTGGCAGGATGACTGACATTAATGATGTAGGAGAGAAGGTTCTCACATCCCTTTTCATTAATGGAGAAGGTCCTGCTCTTTGTATAAAAATTGCATTTCAGTGGTTTTGGAAATTCTGTATTTTAATGAGGTGAATGTTCTTCTTCAGAATGACAGGTTTGCTACTGGTGCTGTTTATTTTTATGATGTTTTATGTCCTTGAGGTTTCATAGGTTGGAATAAGATAGGCAAAGTAGAAAGCCAAAAAGCAAGTAATGTTTAACATCTGTTAGGTATTTAGCTGACACAGTGAAAAGGGAATGTAGAGTTATTGGTACTTTTTAAAAAAAAATTGGAGGTTTACAAATTGAAATAGTCCAAGTGAAAATTTCAAGATGAGATGAAAACTAGCTTCAGTGCTTCAGCTTAATGGGGTTGGGGTGAGGGGATTGTGATTCCTTTCTTCCTGCCCAAAACACTCTAGGGACTCTTTAGCTTTCTAGTGATGATAGACAGCTAAAGATTTCTGTGCCTTTAGGACTTCCTAAAAAATATGGAGCCCAAATCTATCATCCTTTGGTGAGAGAAGGCCAGCGGAGCCTCCATGCCATGGTAAAGGTGGGAGGGGAGCAGTGTGAGGTGTAGGGCTGGGGCACTGCCCTGCCCTGGCAGATGTGTGAGGTGCCCCCTTGGGACAGAGAAATCCCAGTGCTCACTGATTTATGTATTTTTCCCTTTGCTGTCTGCCACTACAAGAACTGGGTTGTACCAGGACAATGTGTACCACAACACAATGAGCACGAGCCTAAAGCCTTCTTCATCCTCCCAGAAAGTGTCTGACTGCAAGGTAGCAGCCAAAACTTGTGTAATGCTCCATGGAGACATTAGCATTAAGGATGGCCTGATTTAGTAATCTTTCTCTTTCTCTTACATGCAACTTTTTATTATATTGGCTAGAATAACAAAGTAGGGAAGACCAGGAGCTGTGCTAGTGAATGGTGACAGAGACAGCAGCTGAAGCAGTGGGGTCTCTTCCTGGCACCTGTACAAAGCCTAGGAAGTGTTAAACAGCTGGTAATGGTGTTAAAAAAAAACACAACAAACCAGCCTGAGAGAGAAATATCCTCAGCACCATTTCCACCGGGACTCACAATTTCCCAGACAGCTTCTACCCCTGAGCTCCTTCCTGCAGGTGTCTGTCTTCCTTCCACCCTTGTCCCTCAAAGTGTGTGTGTTGAGGAGCAGCCAGAGCAGGTCTGGGGAGAGCCTCTCTGCTTGCCCAGCTGGGGAGCAGCTGCTTCACACCGGGGATGGGATTTGTCTCCCATCACACCTGTGGCCAAGGTCATTCAGACCCCAAGCACCCTCTTCACTGCTGGTTTTCACTGAGGAGCCAAACAAGGCCTTCAAGAGTGACTATTGAACCATTCCCTGCCGTGTTTGTTGCTGCCTGCAGGCGGGTCAGTGTTCATTGGGGGTGTTCTCAGCAGGGCACAGCAGTCCCACTGCTACTGCCCAGGACAAGCCCAGTTCTGCTGGGATGCTCAGCACTGCAGGGGACTGTTCTGCAGGTCCCAGGCTTATACCCATGTGCTGACCAGAAGAGGCATAAATTCACCTTGGGACCAGCTCCTCGTGCCTTGCTGGCCAAGGCTATCAGCTATTACTGGGACAGATATGATAGGCTAAATGAGTAGGAGTGAGCAGCATTGGAGAAGTAGCATTATTTCAGCAAAATATTCTTATCGAGCAGCTTGACAGTGGGGACTGCTTTCTCCAGGCAGAAATTTCCAGTAACTGGGAGAATGTGCTTTTACTCAGTGATTTTTTGTTTCTCTCTCTCTGTCTTTGTATTAGACCTCATTTGTTTCTTACTGATTAAAAGAAAAAAACTTTGGAAGCAGCAGAAATGATTTACAGTTTAGTTCTTTAGAATAGGAAAATCAATCAAAATATTTTAAAAATAGAAGATAATAACTGGAGCCGCTCATCAAGATTTAGGACTAACTGCAGGCTTGATTGAGGACTCTAAAATTAGCTTTTATTTTATTTTTCATGTAAGCATGTGCAAAGCACAACTCAGTAATTCTCAAACTGAAATGTCACTGAAAAATGGCTTAACTGGATCTTTGTATTAGATTAAAAGAGAATGTCTTTTCCTGCTGTAAATCTCTTCAGCAAATGATCTCTATCTCAGAACATGCAGCTCCTTGTTTGAGACTACATTTCCACTTAAGATATTTTGCAAGGCATAAGCCCTGTATGTACTCTACTTCAGTAGGAATACTCTGATTTACATCAGATGATGAGTTGGTTCTACATTTATTCTTTGTTAGTCCATTTACATTTCTCTCTCCATGGATTTAAAGTCTGCTGGAATCTGATATCATCAATTAGCAGAGTCAGTGCTGTCCTGAGCTGCCCCATCTCAGTGCCTTCTTTGAATTGTCATTGCTTGTGAGCAAGGGATGGAGCCAACTGAGACGTGGAACTTAAGTTCCATGCCTGCCCTAAGTTTTTCTGCCACTTCTTTCTGTAGCTCTCAATGATTCCAAGGTTAGGAAATGATCAAAAAAAATCTCTGTGTGCAGTATGGTTTTCCCCCTGTTCCCATCCCAGAAAATTGAGGTTACTTAATGATATAAAGGACAAAGAAGCTGTGATTGTAAGCAAACATGCCTTTAATTTTGATTGTAAAACATTCTGCATTGTTCCCAAATCGCAATAGAAGTTGAAGTCTTTATGCACCCTGATAAATAAGAACAGGTGATTTCTAAGGTAAGTAAGTTTTGCACAACACCTTATAGGCACCAAAGGATAGTCTGGGGGCTGGGTCCCTATTCCAGTTACTCATAATGCTGGGCTGTAATGAAGTCACTTAGCTGCTCTATTGCAAAACTGAAAATACTTTAATAGATCATCTAAATGGGTCATCTGGGCATCTGTTCCAAATGTTGATCTCCTTCCTTCCCTCCCACAAAATAATGGTATTTCTTTATTCAAATTACCTTATTTCATACGGGGCAGTGGTGCTGTCATGAGAAGAAAGCAAAAATTAATTGCCTAAAATAAAAGTAGAAGAGTGTTTCCAGTATGGGAGTGATAGGTATTTTTCTAAGAGACAAATTGGTTCTTTCTTGCTGGCTTTAAATTAATACTAATAATATATGTATGTAGAAACATTTCAGAATGAGTTAAACATTTGCTTCAAATTAAATCGTTGCCAAATTTAAGCTGAAATTTCTGTTACCTTCAAAGCAATGAATGCTGTAAGATAGAAAAAGAATTACACTTCTCATCTTAGAGGCATCAAATGAAATGCCTTCATTTCAAAGTGGTGTGGGGGTTTTTTTGCAGCAGAGTTTCTTCTTCCAGAAGCCATCTGATTAAACATTAGCAAAGTTGTTCAGTCAAACCAAATACTTGGACATTATTTTTCTTCATGGAAAAAAAAAGTGAAAATGTTTTCCCAGCTCTCATAATTAGAGGAGGCAGAACTTTTTTATCCTCCTATGACCTCCAAGTCCTGGCTGGCTCTTTCAGTTTAGCCTGAGCTTCTTCTAAATAGAAACTACCAAATCCAGGGCTGTTTCATGACCCATAAAGTACATTAGCCATCAAAAGGAATGGAAACTTTCCTCCATTTGCTGAAGAATTAATAAGCAAAGTGCAGTGACAGTTACAATTTAAGAGGCAGGAGCACAGCCCTGGTTGCCTGGAAACAGGAGGATGCCTTTGGGAAGTCACACCAGGCTTGCTTAGGAGAGCAGTTCCAACACAAACTGATGCCCATCTTGTCTTTTTCAAAAACATGACTTTTCTCATTGCTATTTAACTTTAATAAGTTCCAAAATTCATTTAATGTTTACCATATATTTCAGTGTGAGGATATATCAAGCAGTATCCAGGAATTAGAGATGGATCTGAATAAGGGTTACACATCCAAACTTTGAAGAAATTATTCAGATTTCACAACTGCTCTTTTTCTTGTACTGCTGAGCAAACTGCTCAGGAGTGTTCAAACCTGGTCAACCTATGTACCTAGAGCAAGCAGAGGTTTGGGCTTTTTGCCAGAAACCATTCATTAATTTGGGCTCAGTTTAAAGCCTGTCTTTTATCTTAACCAAGCTGATTTAAAGTAGTGTGCATAAAATGAGTTACATGTCTGCAGGAAAACCAATGTCAAATCCTGACCAGTTGCAGAAAAACCAAAAGTAATCATTGTATTAACATTGCCAATGCATTCAGTTTTAAGGCATGCTTTCCATGCAACCTCAGCAGCAAAACCATATAAATAATATCCTCTGTGCTAAAAAGATCTTCAGAATCCAGCATATATTATGGCTTATGGGTATGACATTCTAATTAAACCAAAGCTGACCCACACTGTTCTGCCAGTTCTCACCTGTGACTTTTAGGCATGCTGAGTTCTAGGGACACAAATTAGCCCCAGCAGTAAAAGGAAAAATAGAATTTCTTTGAAATTGCCCTCCTAGAGTCAGCTTCATGACACAGCCCACCTTTGGGCTGTGAGGACTATGTGAGAAGGAAATGCAGGTATGCCAGGTTTCGGCATCACAACCCTTTGAATGTGGTGAATTAACTTGGTGAAAGCATTCAGAATTTTACTTAATTTTTGGGTTAAAAAAAAAGTCAAATTCAACACTTTGTTTAAAATATGTCTCCCTTCAACCATTATTTGTGCCCACTGCAAGTGATCATGGGAAATGTCTTGCCTTTTACCTTGTGCTTTGCAGAACATGTGGGGTTCCCAACTTCTGAGCAGCAAAAGTAGGCACACTAAGAACAGACTTTTTCAGAGTTCCCAGGAAAGGAAGGAGTTACTTTGTTCAAAAATGAGTTTTAAAAAAGGAAAAAAAATACTTTAGAGGGCAGAAAAGGATAGATTCAGGATACCAGCTTTATGCCTTACACCCTCACTCTTTGATAGCTTGAACCTTTCATTACCACAGTTTCCCTCTGTGTTAAGGTGGAGATAATGCATTTTTCCTGGGACTATTGTGACAGCTAGTGCTTTGCCAATTGCTTTGATGTCTTTGAAAGAAAAAATACTCTATCTGCTTAAATTTAGACTGACAGAACGTTGTGAATCAGGTGCAGGTGGCTTTGACCAGATTCCTGTAGAGCCCTTTATTGCATGAGGTATTGGTGGTTTTATCAAATACAGCTTTCCTTTTTTCATTGCTTCCCAAACGATCATGATGTCCCCCACAATGTGACACTTTTGCTGAGAATTGTTTGTTCTTGCATAACTCCTATGTGTGCTGAGAAATAGGAATATTTCATGAGAGTCTTTGTGCCTGGTAATTTTATCAGTTCTTATCAGGTTGCAGAGAAAGAAGTGGCAGTAAATTGTATGTCTTACCTTGAAAAGCTTTCAAAAAGAAAACGTGACATGGTGAATAGATGCCTGGAGGGTAAGGGTTTTTTTCTTCTTGGGTTACAGGAACACAGACAGGTCAATATGACAGAGCTATGTTAGTATTCATGAGGCAACTTTGCCTTCAGAGCTCACTGTAGTGGCTTGAGAAACACGCTCCACTGTGGTGGCTAAATGGCAGATTGTATCCAGCATCAGAGACTGGGGGAATGGTGACAGGTCCTGAATACCAATAAAGTAGGAGCTGATAATTGCTGCAATTTGCCAGTGGCTGTGAAGTGCCTGAGACAAACAGCAAAACCTTCCCTTTTACTTCTCTTGTGGGTGTTTGTCAGAGTTCACAGAGAATACTGCACAGCAGCTCACAACAGAATTTTCTCATTTCATTGGGTCACATGGCACCAGGCCTAGTGGCAAGCATTGGAACCCCTCATCCTGTGACCCCAGCATCCTGGAACCTGGGACCTTAAAATGGTTCTTTCCAAATAAATACATAAACTTTCTCTTATCAACCCAAAGAAGGCAGGGGATTCAGGGCAAGGAGGAGTCCCTTGAGCACAGCTGGTTCTCAGCAATGGTCTGTTTGTATAAAATCTGAATGCCAAAATTGAGTGAACATCCAGTTGTGGTTAGATTAAATTCTTCACCTTATTTGAAAAAAATACTAGGTTAAATGTCTCCATTTCATTATTTTTCCTAGGACTCTTCAGTACTGTGGGCCAATACTTCAGCTGGCATAAATCAACATCATTATGTTATGAGTATAACAGCAGCTGAGGCCCAAGAGCTTGTATGGATGGGTTGAGCTGCATTTAGCCTTACATTCCTGGTTCCTTTTCGCTGTGTTACTTTGTTGTTCCCAGTTTGTTTCCCTGTCTGCGTGATTTCTTCCTCAACACTAAAGAAATAAGCATGCCACATTTATTATTAACAAAGTGTTTGCCATTTCTTTACATCCCTGTGTTTGGGGCACTCACAGCAAATTTGATGCAGCCAGAACTTGGCACTTTATGGTTCCCGTGCCATCACTGCTTGCTGAGGCAGCATCCCATCAGTGCTGGCAGCCAGCGGCTCTGGAGCCAGCATCCATCTCAGCCTGCTTTCTGCACAGGCTGTGCCCAAATCCAGCCTTCCAGCCCACAGGGAGCCAGGTCTTGCTGTTCTTAAATAGACCGATCTGGAAACAGAGGCCAAGAAGAGCCATCTAGCCTGCCTGGTCCTGATGTTTGCAGCCTGACCATGGATATGTGCCCAACTTCATGAGCTGCGTTTGCTGCTGCTTTGCTGATGAAATACACTTAGTGACTAGCACAGCCAGAAAGGAGGCAGCTACTCCAAACAAGAAGCAGGCATAGACACACTGGGGTACATGTACAAATTATGGACTCAGCAACTGCAGTTTTGTCTGATTTAGATGGAATACATTTGGAGATGATGAGAAAATTCAATGGATTCAGGATTTTGTAATTTGTCTGCTGCTGGGTGATGCACAGAGGGCCTGCATGGAACCAGAGGGCTTCCTGGACCAGAGCAGCCGGGTCCTCTCCAAGCAACTTTCCTTACCAAACAAGATAATAGGAATTGTATCCTAGCTGACGTGTGGGGCACCCTACTGGACATAAGCGTTCCCCAGGCACTATTATTCCAGTTAAACGTGTTATCATGGCACGGATTTTGCAGGCAGAAGATTCAAGAATTTTTGTTAATTAATTATTATTAGGCTGTACAGAGAAAGCAGTGTGAAGAGCCCTTGTTGCTCCCAGCCTGGAGGTAATTACTGAAAGTAGACTTTATAAGGTGAAAAAACACTCTCAGCTTCCCTGCAGTGCCTTCACCCGTGTTACAGCTGGGGTGACTCACAGGAAAACGCCCCCAGGCCCCCAGGGGCTGCGTGTCTGCGAGGAAGCCGAGCCAGGTCCTGTGTCACAGGGACACCTGCTGGAGCAAAGCCTCGCAACAGCGGGAGACACAGCAGTGCCCTGCACCGTGGCTGTGGTTTCAAATACAACGGAACTCTCATTTAAATGCAACTAAGCTCTCATCATTTTCTTTCCTCAGCTAATTGTACTGCTCTGTGTCTTTGTTTAATTTCCCGGGCATCAGCACATATGAGCAGATTATTAAAAATTCTCTTTGATTTACATGAAAACACAGATGACTGACCTTGTGCCATACTACAGCACTTGTCAAAATGCTGCTTCTGTAAGAGAGTTTCTAGCTCCTGCTGTTTCTGTGAAGAGTCCTGGCTTAGTCCATAGGGAGGTGTGGGGCTGCACTGTCCCCTCTGACCAGAATGTCATCTAGAGCTGACACTGCTGCACAGCCTTGAGAGAAGAGGCTGCAAATTTAGTTCTGTCCCATAAGCAGAGCACCATATTACTCCTTGCACACTGGTATGTGTTACAGACAACATCCCACACATCCCCTTCCCTGCTCCTCAGGGGCAACTAGTACCCTTAGAAGCAAATGGAAGGAATACACCCTGTTCCTTAGGATCACTCTGACAACAAGCTCCATGCCTGCCATGCAATGCAGGGGACACTCCTTTGTGTGGGTGGGTAATTCTATGCCTGTGCTGTGGAGCTGTAGAGGTAATAGCTGTTAGTACTGACTGGCTTTAAGAGATTTACTGCTTAGGCATTTAGGAATAGTAAGCCAATCACTTTAAATCACATCTCTAACAAGGAAATTTCATTCTGAATTCCAAAGTGTTGCAGTAGTGGCCTTAGGAGCAGAATCATTTGGGACTGCTAAGGGCATAAAGTACAGTTCTTTTCTTATCTTGTCCACTTAGCAAGCACCTTTGATTCACTCTGCTGCAGCTGTGGTATAGTATTGGTAATTGTGCAGCTGATGATACCTGGTCATCATCTCTCTGTGTCTCTAGTGAGTTGCAGGACAAACAAGGAAATTGCCATGTTTTTAGTTCCTTCCATACAGGTGTGTTGATGATCATCAGACAATTCACATCCCCATGTAGCCAAGTCGCTTCTGATTGATGAAAGAGCAGCAATCTCTTAGGTATTTGAATTTTTCTCCCAGTTTATACTTGTGCCTGGTGTTGGTTACTCCATCCTAGATGGAATCTGGCGTTTCAACTTGTTCAGTTTCGTCCGAGTTGTCATTGCTCAGTGAATGTCCCAATCCATTTATTTCCCTCCATAAGTCATCCTGAAACAAACTACTAATGCAAGATCTTCAAAAACAAGCATGAGATTCTGCAAACTACTAATGTCTAATTCTGTGAAACTGGAGTTAAAAGTGTGAGGTGCTGGTGATGTGAGTTCCTCAGGGAGAACAGCACTGTCTAGGTTAGGTTTCAGTCTGAGTCAATAAAGTCAATGTGCCCAGGAAAAAGACAAAGTCATTTGTTGTTTGTTAAAGAGGAAGTTGGTAAAACTCAGCTTCTGCTCTTCCATTCCTGCATTACACCTATAAGGCTGATAGCTGATAATCATGGCCATCCTTCTGTGGCAAGAAATCAGCGTGGATACATGCCTATGCACATACATAAAACAGGGGATAACTGTAGCATGTGTTACCTATTGTGTTCCTCTCATGTAGTATGTAACCTTCATCCATACTGTAGATCAGGGATAGAGAGGCCCCTTATACCACTGACTTCTGCAAACACAGCTCCTCAGTGCTCAGATGATGACTATCAATCATTATAATTTAGATGAACTCTCAAGTCCATGCAAAGACAAATGTCTCCACTCGTCTTTCTTGTCACCACTATTGATGAGCATCAGTTGGAAGCTTCACTTCCTTTGATAATGTCATTTTAGATGTTTATTTCAAGCTTTTATGATGCAGAATCTCTCATAGAAAATAACAGGTCATACAGTTCTAGAGAGCAGATGCTGCAGTAGAATCCTGAAAATAAATGTTTTTCACAGTACTCCCAGAATCCTTAGGCAAAACTGGAGTATGTGATATACTAATATTTGGTTCTGAAGTAATATATCTATTTATGTATTCAGTACAGGAAACTGTGTGCCTTTAGTACTGCTGCTAAATACAGCAGTGTGTTCAACAGCTGCAGAACCCAAAGTCCTATTCACCAGCAGGTAACCAAGCAGAGGAGCTCAATGCCAGAGCTAGCAGACCAGGCATCACCTCAGATTTGCAACTGGCAAAATTCCAGTGTTTTTGCAAATAAGCAGCTTAGGGCAGTATAGAGACTGCAGAGCTCATGACTGACATCAATTCACCAGCTTGTGTCTCTCCCAGTACAGCAGCAGCATGAACAGAATATGCAGCTGTGTGAGCAGTGAATCCAGGGAAACATCTACTGGTGCTCATAATAGGCACCTCTAGCACAAGTAATTTCACATCCCTGTTGCTAATTTGGAGCACTAGGACATGCTTTCACAAATTTCATGCAGTGTTTGTACCAGATTTCTCTTGCAGGACATCCATTTCCAATGTATCGGGTGTATATATTGTACATACACTGTGTGTATGTGTATATATATATATATATACACACACAACTAGACAGAGCTAGCAAAGTTTTCCCTATGCATTTGGAGTGGACTGAGCATGTGTCTGCAGTAATGTTCCATGGGCTGTGCTTTAAACCTGCATCTGGAGTGGCTGCACAGCTTGGACAGCTCTTGCTGTTCCCTGACTTACCCTTCTCCCTTCTGTGAACTCAGTTGACTGGAAAGTGGCTCTGCCCTCTGTAGTGTCAGTCTGATTCAAGCAGTAAACCCTCTCTAATGTGAGGGGTAATGGTTTTTCTCTCTAAAGTGATTTCAGATAATTTTGTCTGCTGTCTTTTCAAATGTGAAAATCAGCTCTCATTAAACTGTAGTGTCATGTTCTGCAGGTTTTCAATAGTCCCTTTCCAAACTGGCTGAGTTTATATTGTTAATCTACAGCACTTGGTTCAAGTACAAACAAACATAATTCCAAGAGTACAGTATCATTATCATCAGCTTGGGAAAGTGAATATAGTATGCACTTGCCTTTGGCTTTCCCCAGGAAGGACCTTTGCACTAATTGTGAACACACAGTATCCAGACACACATGGTCAAGCAATGGGAATGTTACTGATCTCATTCACATTTTTCAGGAGTGCAGTGGGTTTGCTAGGGACTGGTACAGGTGGGAAGTAAAGACTTTGAGAAATTTACTTCAGCAAGTGAAGCTACAGAAGTAAACCAGGCATACCTGTACTCAGTGGTAATGTGTATAAATACATGTGCAGAAATTAGCCCACAAGGAAGGCAAGGTCACTGATGTTCTGGGATTTTTATCTCAGAAGAGCTGAGCAGATAAAATGCTACACTTCACCAATCTGTTGGTAGAAAATTTTGCTGTTAGTACAGAGAAGCTGGCATTAAGAGAGAGGAGGAGGGCATTCCATTCCTTTGAACTTGGTATGGGCTGGCTCATGGTGCCTTTGGGCAGAGAAAGAGCATGGCTGAGAGCAGCAGCAACTCCGTGTCACCCTTCTCCCAACTGCAGGAAGTAAAATCCATTTCTGTGGGATGAGGTAGCTCTCACTTGCTGAGTGAGGTCAGCCCTGCCAAGATTGAGCCCCTGAGCTCTCCATCTGCAGAGAAATGCTTTTACTGATGATACTAAAAAGATGTCCAGATGCTCTTCCTGTTTTGCATTTTCAGGCTGCTGCCAAACCAACTGGGAAGCCATACTGTACAGATGAGGCAAGTCATCTCCTGTATAAATTTCTGTGCAATTCATAGCCCATGCCTTTATTTTCCAGCAAACTGTCTTTTAAAGGTCAAACCAGAAATTTGGGAAGGTGTTTTGTCTCTCTCAGGGACAAAATGCAGCCTCATTTCTGTTATAGTACCCAGTTGCTTACATGGAGTGTTAAACTGGTTCTTACTGGAGAAGAAATGTTCACAGGAGAGAGTTTAAAAGTAATTAGCAACAGGGGAAGTCAAAAACGTAGCTTTAGTACAAGTTGAAAGTAGTGCATAATAATGATTAACTGGAGAGATAATATGTAAGTGGAGAAAAGAACAGTTAATTTATCAAGATAAACAATAAGATAGTTAAAATTAAGGGGAATAGAGGAAGAGATAATTAAAATCCAGTATTGTTAAATACAAAACCACACTTTGCAGGAGCTAGGTATTTATTTTTTAATAGAGCCCAACTGAGCAATCGAGGGAATGCAAGGTATTGGTGAAGAGCTCCTAAAAGAACAGTGAAGCATCAGTGTAAAAGTATACTTTAGGAGACATTTAATCTGTGTATAAACAAAATTGTTTTGCTCCTGTTTTGCCATCAGCATAGAAAACTGCAGTATGTCTCTATTTGTCTGCATCTTTGTAACCTCTAACAGGAGGCAAATGGAGAGTAAGAATGTGATGCTGGCATAAGCCAGAAGTAAGGAATTTTTAGTGCATTCAGTCTTACATGTGTGAAACTCATACCAGAGTGATAGATAAAAGATACATAAAATGCCCCATAAAAAACCAGCAAATGCTACTGTGTTGTAAGGAGGCAAGCAAAGGAGCCAGGAAATAAAAGGGATGTGAAATATGGGACCAGTTCCTCTGTCCTGTATCAGAGTTTTGCTTTTTTGTTTTGTTTACTTGGGTTATTTTATTTGGGTTTTAGCATTTTACTATTAAATGGAACTGGATTGCTAATAACATAGTGTGGTCCAGAATTTTGGTGATGGAGAAGCAAGTAAATATGGGCCTCTTTATAGACATACCCTGTCTACCCTGATTCTGAGCAGAAGTCTCTTTGTGAGTATAAATACCTTTGTTATTTATACTCTCAAAATGGGCTGGAAAATACAGGAATTATCAGGCCCACTTCATGGCCTAAGAAAGATGACTTGAGTGAAATTAGATGGCTTATCTGGGATTACTCTACCAGCCAATGGCACGATGGAGAATGGTAGTTTCATTTTCTGCCCTACCATTGATGTGGTGCTGTGGTGACAGGCAATGGGATTTCAGATATTCATTGTAGTCTTAGAAACGCCACCTCCTGTCTCTCCTGAGAACGTGTGCTTGAGGTTTCAGATTTGCCAAAAAAAAAAAAAAAAAAAAAAANGGGTATTGCCAATTGCATGGGACTGAGCTGGGTGAGGAAGTTGGGTGAAGAGAAGCCACAGCCTTCACAGGAAACTTCCAGCAAAGCAACCAGCATCTATGCAAATACCTGCCTTTCTATAGGGAGTTCTTTTGTAGGGTGTTTTTTAAATGATCAAGACATTTAAAAGGGGGAAATGTGATCCACAAATGGGACCACAGGGTAGGGGAGTGTCAGAGGTTTATCTGAGAGTCATAACTATGCTCATGGCTAGCCAGAGGAGAGAGAAGATGATCTAGAGCAAAAAGAAAACTCCCCAGTGTCTGCTTCTTTGTTTGTTTAAGTACCACCAGCCACGCATGTTTGACCGCAACCACTTTGTAAAGGCAAAAGACGTAAAAAAAATGTCTTTCCTAAGAGTGTTTCTACTCTCTTTCATCTGGCAGCCTGCCCTAGTAATGTTTCCAAGGCAGAACTTCAATGGGAAGCTGAAAACTATTCAGAATTTGGAGTTTATACAATTCTAACATTTAGCATTCAGTAAGATGTATCAGAGGGCATATGCTACCATAATTTTTTAATGCTGTGGATCCCACTGGAAAGAAAATAATTTCTCACTGGGTAACAAATTATTTCCAAATCCTGTTTCACTGCAGCAGGAATTGTTATAATGGACCAAAGCTGATTAAGATCTATAGCTAGTGACAGGTTTGAGAAGGAATAGTGTTTTCATAATTTAAAAATAATAATGGAGGGCTTTTCTGCTTTAGATGCTAATATGTGTCAGCAGCAAGGTAAAAGATATCTTGGAAAGTGCTTTTTCTGTAGATGAAATGTATTGTAAGAAAACACGTGTTTCCCCATGTTGCAAGAGAAAGTGAAAGATGGGCACTGAAATACCATTTACATTTATATATCACCTTTCATTCTGAAAGAGGAATAGCTGATTAGAGATTACCCTGGATAGAGAAATCCCTTCACCCACCCCAGAAATGCAGTCACCCTCAAGAGGGATGTAGCAGGTGTTTAACAGCACAATAGTGTGAACAAAAACCTTCTGCCAGGTGAAACAGACTGGGGAATTATATGCAGGCAAGAATGCTGTGTGCAGGCTAAAACTAAGCCTGCGGTTTGAATTAAAGAAAAATTGGATCCAGGTTGTGCTCACATTTTCAGCCTGTGACTAAACATGGTAATGCTTAAATGCCGAATCATGGATCTCTTTTTTTTTTTTTTTTTACTCACATCCACTTTTTTCTGTGCAGCACATATATTCTCCCCTCACAGAAGAGAACCTGCCAGGCTCTAACAATGAGAGCAGCACAGAACCAGATCCTAAAAGTGGAGCAGAATTCAAGAAGCAGAGACCATGTCACTGGAAAGGTCATCTTGCTACTCTGTTTCACTTCCTTTTTCTCCTCTTTCACATCCCATTATATCTCCTTCTTAAATGGTTTATTACTATGTTTCATGCAAGGATGGCAGAGATTCTTTTCATGGGCTTAGACATCATGAAAAAGACCTGATGCCTGATCAGTAGAAGCATCACCACAGATGTTTTGAGCATTCACTGTGCTGGGTTGCTTAGAAAAAAATCTTGTAGACCATGGTCTGTTGTTTAGGCCACCAATAGGGAGTTTTACTGCTCCTTCAGCAGAGGTAAGGCACAAGATATTTGTAGCAGGATGTGAATTTCAGCTGGAAATAAGAGATGTTTCTTACAATAACAGGCATCTGAGATGTTTTAGAATGATTTATGTGCGTGATACTGCTTGGTATATTCCAAGCAATCCCATAGAAATCCTGCAATATTAAAATGCCTGGCTAATTGCAAAGACAGTTTTATGCTCAGATGGTCTCTGGCTGCCTGGGACTAGTGGGGGCTGACTTGTCAGGTCAGAGCTGCAGGTGGGCAGCAGGTTTTAGCCACAAACTTCTTTGTTCCCATCACTGAGGACTGCAGGAACCAGACCCAGTAACTTGCTGCTCCTACTTTTTATTCATATTACTATTCCTCCACACATTGGAGCACTGAAGGACAGATAACAAGCGCATCTCTGAGAAGGTCTGTTCTGAAAAGGATTGCATTCTAATGGCAGTGATTTGCTAAACTTGACAATTTTTTCCTCTTATGTAATCAGTTTTCATATATCCAAAGTTAGTTGCCAGTTCCAATAATGGAAAACTAATTTGCACTGATGTCCCAACTTTGTGGATCTTCATGTGAGCGCACACAGAAATTCTCAGCAAACATCCATGTTGGAAATGACTTTACAAAAGTCAGATAGGGACTCAATGGTGCTATCAGGAACAGACAGAAACACTGACTTATTTGTTACTTTCCTGGCATGCTCTTAGCTGATGGATACCTGCAACCTCAATTAACTCTTCCCCTATTCAAATAATTGTGTGCTTTCTTCAGAGAGCTGCATATTTAGTCTTTCTTAACTCTGCTTTAGTACACACCAAATGTAATCAAATTCAAGCTACTATCTATCAGGAAAGAATGAAATGAAAATTACAGCTAGGGCTCAATTTACAGTAATTTGTGATGTTAAGTGCTGTGCTTACTGTCTTCCAAGACGTGGCCCTTCCTCCAAGAAATTAAAAGCTTGCTCTTTT
>VZTR01030783.1:266953-356698 GCA_013400775.1 Chaetops frenatus
TTTTTTGCCTTTTCATTTTAGCTCTAATAGGAATAAATATATCACCTGCAGGTAGGGAGTTTTCAAATAGGGCAAGAATATTTATGTTTTTTAAATCTAGTTCTGGAAACACAGAATGCATGCAGCAAATAGGTGAAAGAAGTTTGAGAGCTTCTTCCCAAAGTTCTTGCCTTTCTTTAACTGCAGATGGATGTTTCCTTGCTTTGGCATAACTATGACAAATGACCCACAAAATGTCTGTTTATTCACCTTTTTCACAGCACTACTTGCTCTGCAAATTATCTCTGGGGAGAGAGAGAGAGAGAGAGAGAGGAGGGAAAGGAGTCACAGCTCTTTAGAGCAGTAAGACACAGCACTGGTGGTGGTGTGGCTGTCACCATCACAAGTGACTGATCTGGAGCTAATAAAAGGGCAAAATTCCTTCCCCCTCCTTCCCAGAAATTCTGTGCCCAATCACAATGATAAAATATCCACTCTACAAAGGAAAGCTTTGATATTTTTCATGACAAATGGTGCCAAAATATGGTTGGAAGTTTAATGCCTTCTCCAGTGGTAATATCTGGGAGAAATTTCTGTGCTTTGTGTGATGAACTGAGGTAATGAAACTCATGCCATGCAGTAGCTTTAAACTGGATTGGGGGCGGTAGGTAAACTGCTGTCTTTCTTGAATGCTACCTGGTATTTTCTGTTCAGCTAATGGTCAGGAATATCTGTGACTATTATAGAAATGTCCTTATTTTTAATTCCTCCCATATAAAACTACAGAAATTCTGTCAGGATGCATTTCTCATGTGTTCATGTGAGTGGGTTTGGGTTTGTTTTGTTTTCTTCACAGCAGTGCTGCTGCATCTTACAGACAAAAGTGAATTTTTGCCCCATCAACACCAAGGAGGCAATTTTGGATTTAATTCCAAATTTGAAATATGAGTTTGTGGGAACAGCATGAGGATAGGAGTTTGAATGGTTTCTTGAGTCTCTCTTGCTCAAATAACCTTAGAAAACCCACTTGACAAGGAAGTAAATTACCAAATCTGCATGACCTAGTCTGAGACAAACATTCATTGCTATAAGTTATTACTACTTATATGATTTTAATTCTGAAAAAATATACTCTGCAATTTATTCTGCTTTTCCTCATTAACCCAATGATTAATGCTTTTCCAATACTACCAAATCAAACCTCCATTTGGCCAAAATTTCTATTGATGAATAGAGGACTGAGCTCAGGAAAATGATTGTGAAAACCATAGGATACATCTTAATATTGATGTCAGTTGTTTATTATTATTGTTGTTGTTGTTGTTATCCTGTAATATTAGGTCAATATAAACTTGTATGTGTCCTTGCTGTATTAAGGGAGATTCACGATTTATATGTGGGGTGTTTGGCAACTGTAAAAGCAGATGAATCCAATTCTGGTTACTTGTTTTACTAGAAGAAGTGCTCAAGCTAATGTAAGGAGAGGTTATTGCTTTTACTGAAGAAGCATCAAGCAATAACTGTTGGTTTATCACTCCCATTGTAGGAGTGATAAACCAACTGTTTATCCTTAACAAGTACCATTTAACTGGAAACTGTACTTTTTTTTCTATGCTATACTTTAAAAAATGCAGGTAAGCATTTAAGGATTATTCAAATGGACTGTTTGATAGAAGCTTTCATTGCAGGTTGCAAAGCCACATGGTCAAAGTGGCCAGAACCCTTCTAGAACAGTCTCATTAAATGTTGAACAAACCCATCTGGCATGTGAGAGAGTCCTCTCTGGGTGAGGGATGGTAATACCTGTAGCACGGGTAGTTTAGTGTTGGTTTACAGTGGTGGGAGTCCTAAAAGTAGCATTGACAAACCTTCTCTTTGTAAGAACTAAAAACCCATCAGCTCTTGTTAGCTTTTTTTTTTTTTTTTTTTAACTGAGGAATGTCTGTATGGATTTGAAAGTTCTCTACTGGTTCTTCTTTCCTAAACCTCTAAGAAAGCACTGATGGTTTTCTGAAACCTTGGCTATTTTTTAATATTTAACACGATTCAGTAATTGCCTCAGTGCCCATGCACAGGAGATATCAATGGGGGCCAGAGACAGAATTCTTGCAAAATGAGAGTTTTCAAACAGTGAGATGCTCATGCTGCAGAAAAAGAAAAGAAGTCAATTATTTTTATTAGGTGAGATGTTATTTTCCTTTTCCCAGATTAGCAATCTGTCATTTCTGTAAGGTATAGCAGTCAGACCAAATGTCTGCTGTGTCCTCTTGGAATATCCATCTGCTCTAAGGCACCTCATGGTGGAGGGAAGACCCTTTGTGGTCTCTGTAAGCAACTGGTAACAATGGCTTAGTACAGGCCCTAGGCACACTGAAAAGCATGCAAATCATGCTCCACAATCAGCAAAGAGTGCCTGAGCTGTACCTGAAAACACAGGAATTCTTTGATGACGACTTGCAGAAGGCACTGCTGCTGCCTGGGGTCCTTCTTTAACTGAGTTGTATTTTAGCACTCTGAAAGATCTGACTTCTCACTGCCACTGTTGTATGCTAGAAGCCAGCACAGAGAATCCTGTTCTATGACTCCACAAAGCAGGAGAGCTACCACTGACTTGCAGAATATGTGCTTGCTTCTTCTCTGGACCAAACAAAATCATTTTCATGCTTATATAGCACTTACCAGGTGTCAGCCTCAAGCTGAAGGAGCTTTCTCAGGCTCACACCCAGCAAGGGAGGGGGAAAAATGGCAGGAAGAGCATGCAGATGGCCTGAGTGCAGTCAGCTGTCACACTCAGAACTGTCCTTTCATCTTTGGTGTTCTGCAGGTGGAAATCGCTGTCAGCACACATGAGAAACGTACTAAACCTGAGTGTAGCAAATTGAGGGACTTTTAATTTGGGAAGAAGAGAATGAGAGGAGGATCATGGCCTTCTCTTTTCAAATGCATAGATAGTCCTGCACTGCTGAAGCTGTGGGGGAAATACAGGAGAGCTCGCTGTGGGCAGGATCTGCCAGTAAACTTTGGCCTGGGATCACTGCCCATTTGTAACCTGTAATCACATCCTCAGCAGGGTATTAGAGACGTTTGCTTTCATGATGCACTACCTTTCTGAGGCAATATACCATTTCTCAGTCCTGTGACTTTGTCTCCAAGGCAGCTAAAACTGGAGGTTTACACAGTGATTCTGCAGAGGGGAGTAAATCAAAGAGGGAGAAGAAAAACTCAGGATTTCTCTGGCAGCTTGATGAAAAGCATGGTAAGACTAAAACTAAACTTAAGAATATCTCAATGTCTGACTTGTTTTACAGGCACTGGCAAAATATAACCTTTCTTCATTTTGCTTAGCTTAGGTTTTCCTGGCAGTTCCCTCATTTCTGGTTGACCAAGATGTTGCTCCTCCTTGGTTTGTATCACAGAAGCATCTCTTCTATGTAGGCAGTAAAATAAATAGCAATTTTTGCATCTCACAGCATGGAATTCTCCTTGAAACAATATTTTTACAGTTAAATTTCACTTTGGTTGACTGCAAATATATTAGGTCCCAAAAATCAGATGTCCATAGAGAATCTTGAGGGAACCTGGTAGAGTTCAGGATGGAACTGCTCTAATTCTTTTACCTAAGCAATTAATAATTCATTTGGTGGTACTTACTGTGGATTCCTTCTGACTTCAAGATAGAAGTCAACATTTCTTCCAGTATTCAGGCTGGCTTTCAAAATACCTGCTACAATGATAATAGAGCCCTGTTAGTTAGGTCCTGGCTCCAGCAGCACACAGGGGTTTTTTCTCACTGAGTGAGACAGGAGAGGAGCAATCCCCCCAGGTCAGTTCTGGAGCAAGCTGGGGGCTGCCTGCCAAGCAGGTGAGGGGTGGGCACGTGCAGAGCACTTGGGGCACACTGCAAAACTGCTGAAGCACAACCTTCCCCAAAGGCATGGGTAGATGGTTTTGGCACAGAATATTGCTAATATTTCATTTGTGTAGCACACCTTTTATCTGTTTTCTGGGGGGAAAATAAACAAAATATGTAAGGTTTATGGGGATCCAGTCTATTTTTCCAAGGTATACAAGAGATTATGACCTTTTGCTGTTTATTTTTTTCCAAGAAAAATATTTCAAAATAGTGACTCTGACAGAGTGGAAAGCTTAAAGTTAAACATATAAGAAGCATCATACCCAGTACCCAAGCTGCTGCCAGTTAAGAGGAACATTTTGGTTCATCCTGCAGGGAGGTGTAGAAGCCCTTGGGAAGTGCAGAGATCCCACAACAGCAAGTTCCTCGCTGCCACCACCAGGAGCCAAGGTTAGGACACCAGAGTGGTGGCTGGGTGAGGCCTCAGGGACTTCAAGTAGTCAGCAATGTCTTAGATTTATGGCTTATGTTTTGTGACACAGCCTGGCACAGATAAGCCAAGGGCTGGTGAAGTGCAAAGCTGGCTGGATGAACTGAGCTGCAGCTCAGGACATGCCTGCTTTGAGATCCTCCAGGATCTGTAAATCTGTGGGACTTAAGAATTGGACTGGATGATCCTTGTGGTCCCTTGCACTCTGTGATGCTGTTGGGCACAGCAGTAATGCTCAGTGAGACACACCCCTGGGTTTGACACCTCCCATTGGTCTCAAATCCATGGTCTCAAAGCAGTGTTGCCAAAGCTTCCAGCTTGGTGGAGGTCTGGCAGGCAGGAAGGAGGGGGAGAAGCACTGCAATCCCAAAGCCATCAGCAAGCAGTTAAGGTCCAAGGAGAGGCCTTTAAAATCCAAGGTGAAAAAACATTGCAGTGTTCTATTACATAACTAATAAAGCAGACAAACATCATCAAACACCCACAATACATTTATAGGCTTAATTTTGAGTTTTGTAAAGTGGATTAGAGACATTTTATTCATTAAGGAGATAAAAACCCTTTTTCTGCAACTGTTTTTTTTTAAAAGTTTGAGTTTTATAGGTGGTAAAAGAACCATAAACAGAGCAATGAAATGGTCAGAGAAAAAACAAGTCAGTTGTGTAAACTGCTTTAAAAAGAGCAAGGACATTTCTTTTGTTTAAATCCCTTTTTAATGGATTAATGCATTATTAAAAAAAAAAGACAGATTATGTACATGGATGGAAAAATACCCGTGGGCCTTTGAGTTCTTTCTTGTCTTTCTCCCCCACTTACTGAAATTTGTCTCCCAGCAGTATTTAGAGGCAGTGAGACTGAGGCCTCTGTGAGTGCTGTAAAGAAGCTCTCCTAAACTGGAGAAGCATCACTTGCTTGGATGAAAAACTTGATGGAAAATTCAAAGTGAGGGTGGAAAAAGGGAAATAGGGCCTTGTGTTTAAAATGGGCATGATGGTTCCAGGAAAGACTAATGTGAGGCCGTAGAGCCTGAAGCAACCCCTTTTGTTTTAATGGCTAGTATGGACAGGGCTACTGGGATTAACCTTGTTTTCTTATTATTTACTCCATTTTCATGTCATGTTTTCTCTCTTCTCCAGTTTCCTTCACTATATTCCTCTCTTACTCTGCAGTTTTTCTTTCCCTGGCTCACTGTCCTTCCCTCCTCTCTCTTTGGTTTCCAGCCTGTAGCACTCCCTGCACTTTCCCTTCAGAAGCTGCCAGCCTTTTTTCTATTCTACTGTCTCCTCACCATCCACCCTCTCCATGGCATCTCATTAGAATTATTTGCTAGTTTTGAAAAAGGGCTTATAAAATAAACAACATTTATAACCTGAGCATATGAGTAATTTGCTACAGGTCTTAATTACCTGCCAAAAAGAAAGGAGAAGGATTCACTAGGGATTAACTGTGTTGGGAAACATGGGAAATTTTTCCCATTTTCTGCACCTGCTTGGACCTTCCAAATTAACTACTAGGTGCCTTTTCAGCAGGCATGGGAAATTGTAGTGTAAAAGAGATTTGGGTTAGAAGCAAGGTACCACTTTTTTTATTTGAATGAGGCCAAAGAGGTATGGGCCTACATCCAAGTTACTGCTTTGAGAAGCATTTGTTGCCAAAGTTGCAGAGCTGTCTGTAAGATGTTTTGCAGCAGAGTTAAACCATGCACAGTTATTTGACAGCACACCCATGGGTTATGCCATACCAAGATATCTTCCCCCCTGAATAGTAGCTCTGGGCAACTACTGTGCTTAGAAGCTACTTTTGGGGAACAGAGTAGGTAAGATGCAGATCCAAAATAACAATTTAGGGCTTTCCTCAACCCATGAGCCCTGCAAGTGTGGACCTGACAATCCTAACAAAAGATAGCTCTGTAATTACTTCCCACCAATCCTTCTTGGGGAAGGATTTCATCCTCATTTCAGTGTTGAAAGTGCTTCCTTTCACATGCATGTTAAAAATAGATGGAAGCCAGGATATTAAGCAGGTGCCCTTGAAAAGCAATTTTTTAATTTTTAACAGGATAGTATTACTAATCATCAAGAAAGAGAGGATGAGCATGAGATTCCTCGAGTATTTTCCTGCTCTATAGCACAGCCTCTTTCTGAACAAATCACTAAATCTCCTAGTCCCTGTATGACCATCCTTCAGAATGGAAATGAAGCATTCCCTTTTCCATTTTGTGTGTCTTGTGTACTTAGGTTGTAAACTTGTAGAAAAATAGTCTGGCTATTGTCACTCCCTCATTGTGTACCTCACTTCTGTAGTGCAAAGGGAAAACTGCATTAGAATAAGGAAAGGCAAACCAACTGAATATTATTCCTTTTTTGCTTCACTTTTAATCTTCATGTTAAAATAGTCTCAAGCCTTCCTCCTGCAGACTGTGAACTTAAAATAAGAGCACAGGCTCTCACAGCCCTATCCAGGAAGGAGGAAAGACTCTGGTTCCTATGTAACCTGGAATTAAACCACAGATATGACTGTTGTTCATCCTGCTGCTTTTGCAAAGCAGGTTTATTTTTGCTATTTTTTGCAATTATTCCCAGGGATCTTCTATTTCAGGTCACAAACATATGCCAGCTCAATGGTCCTTCAGTTTATTTTTGTCTTCCTGCAAGGTTACCATTCATCCATGGAGTAATTTCTTTAAATGAGGCATTTTAATCCAAATTGCCAGTTAATACCTGCAGGGTCAGCTTCCCTCCCGATCAGCTCTGGAAATTAAAGGAAGCTTCAAAAGCTGCTGTAAAGTTTTGCTTGCAGAAATTCTGGAGGTTTTCTTAAACACAAAGTAAAATTAGTAGGACAAGCTCTGAACCTTCAGACAAAATGCAAAACTGTAGGGGGAAAAAAAGTCAAGTGTCAAATCAACTCTTTGTCCTGATCTCTCAGGTTGTCTGGGTCTGGATCTGAAGGACTCAGTAAATAAAAACGAGGCTGGAGTATCACTGCAGCTGTTCATTGATGTAGACTGAGCAGTGTTGTGCTCGTCTGTGCTTCTTCCTCTTGAACTGCTTCTCTCACTGTTATCTGTGGTACTGTAAAACTGAATGACCATTCCACTTCTAATTTTCTGTGTTTATATAAAGGCAACTACTGTAGTCTCCTGTTCAACTTGAAAGGAACAGGGCAAGGATATTGCCAGACACAGACAAAAGCTTTTCAGCAATGTAAGCAAAACTAAACTTTGGAGTGACAAAACTGGGATAGAGAGCCAGAAACAGCCCCAGAAAGTCTGGGAGGCTGCTTTTGTGACCAGAGAAAACTGAGGTGCAATGCTAAGACCTTCTTGTGGAAAGACAGGGAGTGCTTCTCTGCTATTAATATATACCAGTGGCTGCTGTCCCACACCTCAGCTCCTCCCCTAATACCTGCAAAAACCTTACTTTACAGGTCTCCAGGTCATGGTCTTTTATGGTCTTTTCTCCTTCCAGCTAAGAAGGTGCTGCCCTAGGTGGCAGTTGGTTTGGGCTATGCATAGGGTCAATCTCCCTGGAAGCAGCCTTCTGTTTGGGACTTTGAGAAGGGAGTAAAAAAAGAAAGCTCAGGACAGGCTGCAAAACTTTTCAATCAAGTTTGAAGTCTTAGCTCCTTTTCCTCTCTGGCTCAGCTAAAGTTCTGGACTAGACACAAGACAAGACACCCAAGCCCTTGGGGAATGATCCCACTTGACAAGAAAGGCAAGAAGGAGGACCCCAAAACTGCAGGCCTGTCAGTCTCACTTCAGTGCCTGGTAAAGTTATATAGAAGATGAGTCTGGGAGGTACTGAAAAACACCTGAAAGACAATGCAGCTATTGGTCACAGCCAGCATGGCTTCATGAGAGGAAAGTCCTGCTTATCAAACCTGATTTCCTTTAATGGCAGGGTAACCTATCTTGTTGATGAAGGGAACCCAGTTGATGTCATCATCTTGGATTCCAGTAAAGCTTTCAATATTGTCTCTTACAAGATCCTTCTGGACAAAATGTCCAGAGCTAGATAAATACATTATGGGGTGACAATGGCAGGACATCAAATTGGAGGCATGTGTCCCTAGTGGGGTTCCACAGGGCTCTATCTTAGGCCCTATGCTCTTCAACACCTTCATAAATGACTTGGATGCAGGACTGGGAGGGATAGTAAGCAAGTTTGCAGATGATACAAAACTAGGAGGAGCCTTTGTCTCCTCAAAGGCAGAGAGACCTTGACAAATTAGAGCACTGGGCAATCACCAATCATATGAATTCCAACGGTGGATAGTGCCAGATTCTACATCTGGGATGGGATAACCCTGCAAGTATAGACAGACTGGGAAATGAGATGCTGGAAAGCAGCACTGCAGAAAGGGACCTGCTTGATGGAAAATTGAACATGATTCAGCAGTGTCTGGCAGCCAGGAGGGCCATCTGTGTCCTGGGGGGCATCAGGGTAGATATTAGAAAAAGGTTCTTCACCCAGAGAGTGGTTGGGCCCTCGAACAGGCTCCCTAGGCCTGACACAGTTCAAGGAGTGTTTGGACAACACTCTCAGGGACATGGTGTGACTCTTGGGCATTGTGCTGTGCAGGGCCAGAAGCTGGACTTGATGATCCTTGTGGGTCCCTTCCAACTCAGTTTATTCTGTAATTCTCTAATAATTCTTGATCTCAATGAGACAGATTTACCAGAGTAGCTAGTGCTAGTCAGGGAAGGGAGTGGAGAGTATTTCCCATGGATAGCCATGCTTTCCCTACAAATACAATATTCCTCCTCTGCAACCCAATTCTTCCCATATTTATACCCCCTCCTGCCCTTTCTGTTGTTTCTGAAAGTCTTGATACTGACTTATACAAGCAGCTTTCACTTCAGTCTTTCAGCAGTTCTTGCAGTTCAAGAGGTTTGAAGTCAGCCACAGTGTTAGACAGGAACAAATGCAAACGCCTAGGGCCAGACCTGTTTAGATTTCAGCAAAAATATAAATCACCTCTGATTCTGTTTTTATTTGCTGCCTTAAGCTAGTCATTAAAACACTGAAAACAATCTGGGTGCAATCATTTTCTTCTGATCCAGCTCCTTTCTCCTGTAATCAGCACTCCAGGAGAACATATGGGCTTCCTCTGTCACTTGGCCTCTGATTTACGCCACGGTAAATCTCCTGAAGTCAACAGATTTCCCCAGGAGCCACACTCGGCTTCATTGCATGTGAGCAACCGCTGAAATTAAATGAGCACCTGTGTCACAAAGAGGTCGCCTTGTAGGACTGTTCCTTGAGGTGGGGAGAATGTGTCAGAGATGAGAGGGTGAAAACAGCTCCACCCCACAGCCCCAAAGCACTGATGGCTGCCAGAGCTGACAATCCACTTCCCTAAGTGGGTGCTTAAACTCTCAGGTGGCCACCAAGTGCTTCAGAAAACTGAACACATCTAGTTTGGGGGGAGGAACTTCAGGAGGCTCTTTCAATTTTCAAGTGTGTGTTTGGATAGGAAAGGTTAAACTTTTTCACGGCATGTTAAGCAAGGAAGAAATTATCAGGAGACCAACAAAGACAGAAAGCTTTCACAACTACTCTGGGGGTTTAAAATGCAGGTTAGTCAGAGCTGTCCCCAAGAAGGGCTTTCTCATCTAGTGTTCACTAGTGGTGTTAATTCAGGTTTCAGCTGCACAGTCAATCAGTTCAAATAGTCTCTGGCTGGGATTTCTGCTAAGCTCCTCCTTCAGAGTCAATTCCTACGCTGCTTTCCTGTTACAGAAGGTTTATTTATACTCATCTCCTACTGTCAGCAGACCCCAGCCAGATAAAAGAAGCTAACTGCATACAGCCTTTCCCCCCTCATCTGCATTCCTCATGGTTCAATCACTGAAGTTTTAGAAAAGTTGCATTTAGAGTTTTCTCCTATCAAAACTTGTAGAGAAAAAAAATCACCACTGTCTTCTCACTTGTAAAAGATGTACAGAGATAGTATGAATATTACACTGCTAATCCTCAGCACTTCCATATCAATCAGCTCCAACATTCTCTTCTGAAGCTGATACCTACAACTTTCTATTACTGATCCTCACATTTTTAAACCTTCCAGGATAAAGGGAAGAACAGCTTCCTAGAACTGCTTATGTCTAGTTAGGTGAAAGGAAGTTAATGAAACCTGAAATTCACTTTGACTGTGACAACAGAACAACAGTTCCTAGGAAAACACAGAGCAAACCTAGAGACTTTTGTGATGAAACTAGAAACAGGTAAGCCAGAAAAGGTAGGGCTTAGTTTTCTTCATGAAAATCTGAACCTGGAATGTTCCCCCTTATTCCCACTAATTGATTGGATGAATATACACCTTGCTTATCCCATGGCTGTTAGATTTGTGCAAGTGCCTCAGGGAAACAGAACTACCTGTTCCTTGTTGCAGGAGTAACCAGAACTTAGATCAGTTTTGCAAGCGTACAAAATGCATACACTCCACTGATCTCAAGCAACAGGGACAGAAACAGGGATAAGAAACAGCTGTCAGCACCCTATGACCAACAGCAGGATGAGCTCAGGGAACCTCTCACTGACCCTTGCACTGTGTCATGGGAAGTGGACACATCCCAACAGATGCCACCCCTCAGAAGAATACAGGGCTGAGAAAACAGCTATCTTCCCAATCAGGTTCTTCCAGATGTTGTCCAGACTCAGTAAAGAGGCTGCTCTTTACAGTACCCCTTCAAATTGTGTGGGAACCTGGGAGTCCTACACAGCTCCCCACCTGATGAGGTGGGATCAGATCAGGTTTGTGGCACTTTCAGATGGTCAGAAAGTTGAGCAACTACAATCACAAGCTTACAGGCAGTAAAACCATGCACATTATTCGTGGCTGAATTTCAGGACTGGCCATCTGCCGTGGTCTGACACTGGCCAATGCCAGGCACCCACAAAAGCCATTATCTCACCCTCCCCTGCCACAGCTGAGCAGCAGAGAGAAAAAGAAATTCACGAAGGGTTCATGAGTTTTAAGATAAGGACTGGAAGAAAACACTCCAAGGGCAGAACAGGCTCTACTTAAGTTGCAAAGTGGATTTATTACTAACAGAATCAGAGAGGGATAATGAGAAGTAAAATAAGCCCTTTCCCCCCAGCCCCTCACTCCTTCCTACCGACAGTGCAGGGAGACAGAGATTGGCGCGTTTGGTCAGTTCATCACCGAGATTTTCTTCTGCTGCTCAGGGAGAGGGGTCCCTCCCAAGGGAGACAGCTCTCTGTGAACTTCTCTAACATGAGTCCACTCTCACAAGCAGCAGCCATACTGCACCTGCAGCAAGGTGAGTCCCTCCCACAGGCACACAGCCCTCCCAAAACTGCTGTGACATGGGTCTCCCTTTCCCCAGGGTGCAGGCCCCCAAGGACAGGCTGCTCCAGTCTGGGAGCAGGGCCCTCTCTCTGCCTGCCACAGGATCACAGCCTCCTCCAGGCATCCACCTGCTCCGACCTGGGCACCTCTCCTACAGGCTGCAGGTGGATCTCTGCCTCCCCCGTGGATCCTGCAGGGGCACAGCTGTTTCACAATGGTCTGCACAACAGCCTGCAGAGGAATCTCAGCTCTGGCACCTGGAGCACCTCCTGCCCCTCCTTCTGCACTGACCTTGGTGTTGCCATGTTGTTTTCCCTCACATGTTGTTTTCCCTCACATGTTGTCACCTCCTCCTCTACTCTCACTAGAAGAAAATTTTGATTTGGTTTCCTTCTTAAGTATGTCATCACAGAGTCATTACCAACCTCTCTCACTGACCCAGCCTTGACCAGCAGCATCGGGCATCTTCAGAGCCATCAGGGATTGGCTCTGCTGGACATGGTGGAAGCTTCCAGCACCTTCTCACAGAAGCCACCTGTGTGGCCTCTTAGCTGCCAAAACCCAGGCTGTGCAAAACAATACAGCATTGGGTATTTGCTGATGGCTACTGAAGGAGTAAGGGACAGACAGGCAGCAAACCAGAGTGGGTGCTATGCCTTAGCCAAAGCCCAATGGAGCAGGCAGGGTCTAGCCAAGAACCACTGGGCACAGCTTTTCACTTAGCAAAGTTCTAAAGCAGGGTGTCCCCTTGCCCTGTCCAGGGCAAAAAGGACAGCACATTGCACCGTCTGAACCATGTGGTATCAGAGGTAGCAAGCAGAACAGGTTAGAAGTGTCTAATCTCCGGAGCAGGACTTTTGGAGATGTAAATCCACAGAACTCCTTTGAACTCAATCAATGCTTATTGATGTAAGCAGTAGAGCCAAGCTCCTCTCTCTCTAGGAGGAAACCCTGATAACCACTTTTCTCTCAAGGGAAACTAGTTTTACAAATGTTTACATACCTAAGTTATTGTGACAAAGATTTTGTAAACTGTGAACAAAAGCTGATTTACTCAATCGTCATGCCCCTATTGACCTTATTGAAATATCCTCCTCGTGAAAATCAATTTCTCATTTTTAAACCAGAATATTTAACTATCATCCACATTGATTTAAGCCTATCTCAAATTGCAGTGATGTTACACTCAGAAAAAATATGAAGCAGAAGTTATCCCTTCTGCAGTAAGCATTCTCACACTGTCCAAGCATTTCTGACTGGGTAGGTTTTCCCACTGAAGGACTTTTCCTCAGGAAGATAAACCAAATATTTGCTGGATGGCATATGAATTATCCTAGGGGATATTTAGCTTCAAAATGATGTCTTTCTATCTCTTTTGGGTAACAGTTATGGTAAGATGTTAGCATAGGTGCCCTCCTTTTTTTTTTTTTTTGGGAAAAAGTTATGGTAAGATTTTAAAAAAAGAGACACCTTTTTTTTTTTTTTTTTTTTTTTCTTTCTTTCTTTTTTTTCTTTTCTTTTTTTCATTTGTCATTATGTGTAGGTCATAGGTATGTGTGTGGATGAGATTTCTGGTCAGTCACAAGCCTCCAGGGAGGGAGCAGTGAGCTGGTGCTCTGCTGCTCCCGTGAGCTGAAGCAAAGGGGTGCCCTTCAGCCCTGGAGCTCACCTGGCTCAGAGCAGCGAACCAGGCAGCAGCAGGGAGGTGCCTGTGCCCTGCCAGCTCCTGCCTGCAGTCACTGGATGTGGTCTGAGTACCCCCTCAAGCTCTCTGCAGGCAGGAGGGCACAGACACTTTCCAGTGCACCTAGTTCAAAAAGAGTTGTCTTTAACACCTAGTTGAGTTTATTATTATAAGCTATTTGTTATGCTTTTTAATGATACACCAAATGCTTCAGCATCCATGCAGTTTCTACTGCATTAAGCAGGAAGTCACTATGCTGAAACATACTAAAGTAGCGAGGAAGAAATACATAGATTTCCACTTCAGGGGAAAAAAATTAAAAATCCGTTCTGGCATACATTTTCCTTCTCTTCTTTCATTTAAGGATTTTACATGGTTGGTTACTACCTTACTGACTCATGTGTTCACATCAAACAGGAAAAAAAACAAAACAAAAACAAACACCATGCAAATCTAAAAGGGAAGATTCCTTTATCCCTTCCTAATGGCATGAATATGTAAAATCCACGTGGACCAAGTCAGCCCACTGCATTCCCCCATATCTGCAACTTTATTGGCTTGTAAGCTGAAAACCAGGCAAAAGCTCTCAACCAAGGAGCCTGCTGATGAGTGCCTTGGAGATACTGTAAGTGAAAATGAGACCTCTTGTCTGTATGCATTTCTAGCTAAATATGCAATATCTTGGCTGTCACAGGTAGCAGGGGAAGAATGGCTGGCTCCCCAGGTAAAAACTTCTTTCATATTAGTAAGCATCCAGGAAAAGAACAGTTTTCTCAGTAAATTTTATAGCTATCTGTTGATACAGAAAGGCTCTCTGCTTGTCTAAATACAAGGATATGAAAAGCAGGGATCAGTGTAAAATGTGTATGAGAATAAGCCTAACATATCTGAGGGAGGAGTATATCTATCATCACATAAAAATACTGGAAAATAAAAGCAGCAAAGTTGGCAAAGCTGCTGCTTTGGTTTTACCACTTTGGAGCCATCATCTCTCAAAAGCCAGTTGAAGGAAAATGATAGTAATTGTGCACCTCAAGATTCCCTGCACTTGTTCACTCTGGACTCTGCAAGAGAACATTCCCACCAAGTTCATGGAACAACAGTAGTATTGGGCATTGCTAACTCTGAAAAAACCAATGGCTGATTGACATAACCCTTCAGAATGAATAAGGCAATCAGGAGAGCTGCTCTTTGCAAGAAAGAAAACAGCATTGTTTGTTCATCCTCCAAAACCTAGCAACAGAACTACCAATTCATTGCTATCTCCTCTTTTGCCAGTTCTCTGCATTACTATATCAGCCATTTCCTCACCTCCCCCACTGAAAGTGGAAAATTAATTTTGAACACACACTTATTAAATTACCATTAAAAACTACTGCTGAACTACTATTTGAGGCATCTTTTCCATAATACTCTTTCAAAAAAAAAAAAAATCCACCCCAAAAAGTGAAATTTAGCAGCTAACCTAAATAATACAGAAAAATATTAGGATCTTTCACCCATTTCTGTCTGAGGGAATTAACTAACATATCTACTAACCTCCCTGTTAGTAATTTTTGTGTAGTTGAAGACCCAGTCACAAAATAAAAGCATTAATAGCAGCTGCTGTTAACAGACGTTGCAGCCACAGTGGGCAAAGAAGTATGAGCACTCCCCCAAGGAAATTGCTGTTATCACTCAGCCAAGTATTTAGAGTGAGGTGTTTCAGAATTTCTGCAAAACCATTTGGATTGCCACACAGTTTTTTCAAGCAAAACTGTGTTCCTCTTAATTCCTATGAGACCTTTATGTGCCTGTATTTAAGAATCCATTAACAGTACAAATGAAATAGGAAAATAAGTATTTTGACAGTAAGAAAGAGATGTGAAAGACATGTTCTCCATACAGGCAGCAGAAAATCTCAAAGTAAACAGAAGCCTTACTCTGCAACCCACTGATGCCCCTCTCTCCATTGCAGGTCCTTACACTTTTCTGCTTGGGGCTTTCCCCAGATTTCTCAGCTGCACCAGACCAGTGGCTCTCATGAGACCCAGCAGAAGCCAACTCTGATTTTTTTAATAATAGAACCAAACCCTCATTAATAAAGCCAGAAAAAAGGAAGACACTATGCACTCTTCAAGTATCCAGCTCTTCAAGGCAGTTCTGTTTTAGATTAATATGCAATCTGCTAGTTTTCTTTTTTTTTGGAATCAATGTTTACTTAAGAACAATGGCTCTTCCTAGGCCTTTTAAGTTTATCATACCACTGTGATGCTAATCTCTCTTAATGAAAACAAATTACTTCCCACAAAGGATCAGTCTTTTGGGCATGATTCTGATTTTATTTGCACTGCTTTATCCCAGCATTCACAGCTAATTGGGTCTCTACTGATTTACACCCACGATCAGGATAAGCTTCTTTCCCTTCACAGCAAGCACAGTGCATGTGGTGTTGCTGGAGCCCAAGTGATTTGGAATACAGCTGAGAGTACTCTCAGAGTCTTTCAGGTTTTTTAACTTTTAGATCATGCTGCTTCTGTTCACATAAGACAGAAAATGAAAGCAGAGTGTAGTTGTGTAGTGTAACTAAGCAACAAGGCACAGCAGGGAGACCTAGTTATCTGGTGCTAATCATACCCCAGGGATGTGAAGCTCATGAATTAAGGGCCATTTTAACATTTATCATATTTCTCTTCATTTAAAGGTAAAAATAAATTATTTCTATAAGGTGCTTTGATCCCTGGAAAATGTCTCCTGACATTAAATCCACTCCTTCTGGCTCTCAGAGATCACTATACCACATACCTGCCACTCAAAACACTTAGTGCAGAGCACTGGGTCATCCACCCACGTCAAACATCCTAGTCCAGAGCCACCTCCCCCCCAGACCTGGTCTCTGTACATCACTTCTGCAAGTCCACGAGTCCTGGGCTAGCCCCAGAGGGCAGGCAGAGAGCTCCTGTGCTGGGGTGTAGGACTGATGGAAGGCTGCCTTCATGCCCACAAGGATTCCAAGTTCAAATGGCTCCAAGCAGTAAATGAAATTAATGAAAATGCCAATATGTACTTTATGACAGTCTGCTAAAAAGCTGTGTTTCAGCTCTCTTGAAGATGAGAGCAGTCCAGAATTCCTGTAACAGGATGCATCCTGGCATATCTCTCCCTCACCAAAGTAGAGCAAACAAAAACATACACCAAAGACTGCAAATGTAGCTTGGGCGCTTTTGGGCTCAGCTCAAGTAGTGCCATCCCATCTCCTTATCACAAAAGCTGAGACCACAGGAACTTAGGGAAATGATGGCCTCAGTCAGTTCAAAGGCAGCATCAACAGAGAAGTGTCACACACACAGTGGCTGCAGGTGACAGCACCAAGCCTGACACACTCAATCAGTGCCATTATGCAGATCTTGTACTTAGCCATTCTGTGAGCAAACATATCTTTTGAAAACTATTTCAGTTTTTACTTTTTTCTGTCTCAAGGCAGGGGCTAAATGAGCTAGTTAACACCTATGTTCACCTACTAGACTGTGGCATGTATTTTGGATTATTCAGTCTGTTCTAGCCACAGTAAGTCATCCCAGTAAGTTGGCATTAAAAAACACAGAGACAACACCAGTACTGTGTGTAAGATCAGTGATCAAGGTTCTTCAGTGGCTGGACACAAGCTGCAGCAGATGGCAGCTCTGTGGAATGGAAGTTTAATCTTTGAGTTCAGATATCAGAGACAGGACTGCCTACTGTTGGGCACAGGCCTACACAAGCAGCCAAGAGGTTTGTTGCACAAGCAGTGCCAGAAGGCAATTATCACAATTAGGTCATCTTTTTGACCTATTTTCAATGGACTAATAGCAGGGGTTATTATCAACTTGTATTTTGTTCTAGCAATGATCTAGATCCTCCTGCACACTAAGGATTCAGCACAAGCCCTGCAAGCACAGAGATAATTTTTCTCTAATTTGTCATAGTGCTGAGCTAAGGTAGAAGAACATGGGACTGCAGGTAAGGAACAAAGGCACAATCCCAGGCCCAGGGGTGACCAAGGCTCACAAATCAACAGCAGAGCTATCTGCAAGGGCTCTTTGTTTTCATGACTGCATAAATAATGGTAATAGCAGCAGTTCATGGCTGCTGCTTCATCTCCTTGCACGATTTCTTATGGCATGTGGAATAAGGCAAGGGAATACAGCACTGCATAATTATCCTTCTCAATTCTAGCGCTGCCCTCCTAGGCAAGAGCTGAATCTCAGTGTTGGGAGGTTGGCTTTTTTGTTAGCAGTGGATACCCTGGAAGTGAAGACACACAGAAGCAGAAAACTGAGCTCATTTGAACCAAGAGGGGAAATGAGCTGCTGCATTTAGAACCTGCTAAAAGAATGCCTTTGCATGTCATAGCTGCCATCACACACTCCCAGAGCAACAGCACCTTGAGACTCCAGTCAGCGTCCTCAGTTGAGACAGACAAACTTCTGAGGTGCCTCCTTCACAGCACGAGGTCTCTTCCCCAGTCCCTCCCCTTGAGTTGTGGCCCATTGGCTTTTCTGTCGATGCTCCTCCTCCTGTTGGCTCTGTGTTAACGATACTCAGCTGGAAACAATTCTGAGTGAGTAACAGTCTCTCTAGTTTAGAGCACAGGTGTTGGTTCCCATATTTGCACATTACTTAACACCAGGAGAAAATAAGATTTCCAGTTGGAGAATGATATGAGAAAACAGTTACACATTTCCCAGAGGAACTAGGAGAATAGATCCTGTTACTCCTGCAGTGCCCCATCCAGCAGTAACCACTGGAGGTTTGTCAACACCATCTCTGCCTCCTTTGTGTCACTGCTTCCAGCTCTCTCTCCAGCACACCACAGCTCCTGCTCATCACCACGGGGTGCTTCAAAAAGGGTTAATGCTTTCTGAAGCCCCAGGACAGAAAGTTCAGCTTGCTCCTCTACCATTGCTGCACACAGGGCTATTAGTGGCCTCGTCCTTTAAGCTGATAGTGCAATGGAACTCTCTAATTCACTGGCTGCCATTAAATCAGGCTGAACGGAGGATCAGCCAGTAAATCAAGAGGAAGATCTTGTTAGTGCCTAGGTATGGTCTTTGATTTTTTAGATTATGNCACCTTGAGACTCCAGTCAGCGTCCTCAGTTGAGACAGACAAACTTCTGAGGTGCCTCCTTCACAGCACGAGGTCTCTTCCCCAGTCCCTCCCCTTGAGTTGTGGCCCATTGGCTTTTCTGTCGATGCTCCTCCTCCTGTTGGCTCTGTGTTAACGATACTCAGCTGGAAACAATTCTGAGTGAGTAACAGTCTCTCTAGTTTAGAGCACAGGTGTTGGTTCCCATATTTGCACATTACTTAACACCAGGAGAAAATAAGATTTCCAGTTGGAGAATGATATGAGAAAACAGTTACACATTTCCCAGAGGAACTAGGAGAATAGATCCTGTTACTCCTGCAGTGCCCCATCCAGCAGTAACCACTGGAGGTTTGTCAACACCATCTCTGCCTCCTTTGTGTCACTGCTTCCAGCTCTCTCTCCAGCACACCACAGCTCCTGCTCATCACCACGGGGTGCTTCAAAAAGGGTTAATGCTTTCTGAAGCCCCAGGACAGAAAGTTCAGCTTGCTCCTCTACCATTGCTGCACACAGGGCTATTAGTGGCCTCGTCCTTTAAGCTGATAGTGCAATGGAACTCTCTAATTCACTGGCTGCCATTAAATCAGGCTGAACGGAGGATCAGCCAGTAAATCAAGAGGAAGATCTTGTTAGTGCCTAGGTATGGTCTTTGATTTTTTAGATTATGCAATTCCACTTCATGGATACACAAACTGCAGAGTGTGAATCATTAATATCCAATTGGGGGAAGCTACTGGAATGTAACTGCTGAGTAGGCAAATGAAAATATAAAGCTATCAGCAAGATACTAATTTTGTAGCGCTCCACACAGAATGAGCAGCAGTAGTTTATAGATACAAAACTGCCTTGCCTAGGGGCCCAGCCTTCCTTTTGCCTAGATTAATTCCTAAGAAAAGCCTAATACTATCTGGCACTTTTCAGATGAAAGTAATTTGCTTATTTGGAAGACTGAAGACAGTTTCCTTGTAGTGGCAAGTGAAAAGAGAGCCTGAGGAACTGAGGTACCAAAGGCATCACTTTGCATTTCTCTTGAGAGCACAGTCACTTAAATACCACTGTTCACTCTCTCAGATACCGTTCATGTTTTGCAAGGTACGGAGAAGACATAACAGGATACACAGAAAAAAATCCTTCTCTTACTTTATGAGCCGTTGTTCCTGGATATTATTGGTCTTCTGCCAGCATAAGTGTAGTAAAGATTATTTTTTGGCTGAGATTGATCCAATACGAACAGGTATCCCTGCACAGTCAGAGAACAACCAGAGGTGCTGAGAGAAGCCTTGCTTTGATTACATTTCATGGATCTGTACAAGGGATAGGTGAGGCAATATCTTACTGAACATGAAAATTAAAGATTCTCCAAGGAAATATGAACTGAAGTGCAATTGGGCTTTTTACTTTTAATATCCTAGTGTTTGCCATCTGTTATTTGATGTCCTGAATTTTTATTTAAACCCTGTTTGACAAACAGAGCTCAATAGAAGAAAAATTAGAAGTTAAAATGAACACAAACTCTCATAGAAGTCTCATCTGTACGTCTTCATCTACACTGATCTTATGTAGTGGTTCACAAACCCGAGATTGTCATAAAAAAGGATCAAGTGTGATATTCAACCTTAAAAGAAACTTCTGCTTAAAAATTTTTCCTGACATTCTGGGAGGAATCATTACCCTGTTTTACTCCTCATCCAAAAACAATGCAAGAAGGCAGCTGTTTCCTTCTAAATTTTTACCATGCTGCACTTCAAGGATATTTCAGGAGCACTTTTTGAGGGTTTACAAGCATCTTCTAAATATAGATACTTAGTGTCTCCAGAGTACATACACAGCTTTAACATCCCTTGGTTCACCTGAAAAAGTGGTTCAACTCAATATCTCACAAAAATGAGCCTGATATTTTTGGGTTAAGATTTCTTTAGGAAACATTTATTTCTTTCAGTACCTTTGGAGAAAGTTATTTTCTTATGTAAAAGGTGCCTGGAGAATCTGACACAATATTGCACAAGGTTTGGAGCCAGCCTCCCCACTGAGCACTGCACCATTCAGCTGAGAACCTACTTTCTTCTAGGTTCTTGTTTCAGGAAAATGTAACTCCGATTAATCTGAAATTAATTCTTGGGTGCTTCATACTTCACTGCAAAGTACCAGGTTCCTCAAGAGAGTTGCCACATGATGATTTCCACTTGAGATGGGTACATTTTAGCAGAGCTGGGCAGCCATCCCAAAGACTGCTTTTCATGCAGTGTTGCCATTAGCCATCACACCTTAAAATGATAAAGAATCCTGCTCTGGCACATAAGAATTTCAGTTTGGAAAAGCCTCAGTAACAGCTATTTAGCAATGGTGTTAATGGTCTCCAAAATACATATCAGTACTGAATTGTGGAGCTGGGAGCCCAAGAGAAGTCACCAATCCTGTATCCTGACATTAACACCCCTCTGAAAGGAACCGTGAATTTTTCTTGCTTCATCTACTGTCTGTCTTTTATATTGGCTTAAAAAAAATAATAAGCCCACACGTTACTTTGAGGCAAAGTAAAACTGCAAAGAAATAAGAAAACCAGCTATTACTTCTTTTGTGTGTGCATGAAATGGAATCTAACTTAGAAAACCATGCACAGGAGATGACCTTGTTTGTCTTACTCATTTCTCCAACTTTGTTTCACTTAAGGAGTATGAAAATCAAATTCTTTTTGCCTGGTAACAAATAACCAACACCAGAAACCCTGTGAGGGTTGTGAGTGTCAGGGGAAATTGATAGTGGACTGAATGAATTTCCTAGCAGTACAGCACATCAGTGACTCATTCAAATTGTCACCTGAGACCCCTAAAAGTCAGTCCAGTGTCAAACATTCTCACTCCCTCTCCTTGAGTAAGCTTGTTTATAGTTAGGTCCTCATTCCCCTTCCATTAACTTTAGGCTGAGAGCCCACCACACATAATCCATGTAGTAACAGTAGAAGTCCATCAATACATCAGACATCACCCTCATTTGGGCTTGCCCTTCTTATGTAAGTCCTGTATTTTACAGGGAAATTACATTGTTATGTCTTTTCATCACTGTCATTAACACCAGCTGGATATGAGCACAGTTATAAGTGAAAAAAGAGCAAACAAACAGGCTAGAAAAAAATTAGTGTAATGCATTTGGCCAGGAGATCTCAAATCAGCCTCTGTGCACACCAGACTGTTTGCAGATTCAAATCCTATTGCACTCCATGAAACCAGCTATGGATTTTAGCAGTATCCTTGTCAGTGAGCTTTAGAGGTTCAAATGAAATCTGTGTTTCCCAGAGCTGCCAGGATCTGAATTAGCAATGAACACAAACTCCAGTCTCAGAGATTTACATCTCATGGCATGTGAGAAGCAGAGTCTCTTGTGCATCCCTCAAGCCCAATTTTGCCTTCAGGAAGACACCGAGAAACGTGGAAGCAGAGGCAGAGTGTGAGGCCGAGGAGCTGTGGGAATTACACACACTGAGCTGTGCTTGGCTCACTCTGGAGCTGCTGAGCTGTGCTGGGAGGAAGCTCTGTGGTCACATCTTCATAGGGCACATCTCATTTTCCTTGGTGATTGGATTTTCCCCTTCTCCATGGTTTGCCATGCACAAGAGATCAGTTTCTGCTCCCCGAGGCAGGACACAGACCTTGTCTCTTGTGACCATGCCAGTCAGTAAGGAGGTAAAATGAGCTGCCTTCCTTCCCAGATGACCCTGCCCATTCCACGACATAACCAGGACCATAATCTTCATAAAAAGCAGCAGACCTTAGTCCAGTCAGGGGAGAAAATTATAACATAAAAACTAAGCTCTCTTTTAGGAATAATCTCAATATTCTTTAATTGCTCAAATCCCCAGAAAAGCTCACCCTATTGCTTTCATTTCCTATTTGCTCACTATGCATGCCAGCTATAGCCAAGAACACACACTCACTACTTAATTACTACTTGTGGTCCAGGATCAAGAGCTAAATTTTCCATCTACCTATTTATGCAGTCAAGCAGTTTGTTAGTTTTCCTCAGTTATTCCCCTGCACTAGGAACTCAGGGACACTTTTGGTTGTGCTCCCAGCCCAAAGATTATGGAAAGGCATTAGCACGCTTTGAAATTCAGACTCTTGGAGTCATACATTAACCACAATGAAGCTTCTTTGCTTTCCAGTTTTGTGCCATGATGACTTTAATGCTCTTTTGGCACTCTGATGGAACAGACATTTGCCAGAGGGTTGGCACTGGCGATGGATACAGCCTTCCATGTAAACTGGGGGGAGGAGGAAGAGGCTGCGTGGGCAGATGCAGGCTTCAAAGTATGTCAAGCACTGTTGGATCAATGTACCTGCTAATGCACTGGGGAGGCTTAAAATCAGCTTCAGCCCCCTTCTGCTGTTGTAGCATTTTAAGATATATCCTTCTGATGAGCTCTGAGGGTAATGCTACAGAGCACTGCAAACTAATATTCTGTGCTGTTTCTGCACAGGATTTTTTTCTTGTAATAAATGATGAATTTTCAGTTAGCCCAGGAAGAGCCATTTCAATGGCATTCTCATATATAGCTGCTGAATCCTAAGCCCAGTGTTATCTTTGCTTCTACCTGTGAAGGCAGATGCAAGGAATACTGTAGAAGGCTGCAAGTAAACCTTAGATATCTTCATCTTGGTTATTGTGAGATCCCAGGGCTGCACCCCAAGAAGAGCATAATGCAAGATGTATGTACTGTACATATGCACAGCATCTAATTATAGCACCACTTCTCTCATTAATGCTTTCTGACCCTGTAGGTTATTTTCCCTGGGATACTGCTTACAAATTCCCTTCCTCCTTGCCACTGTCCTCGTACACTGACAAGAGCTGAGAAAAGATCCTGCTGTGTTCAGAATGCTAATAATTGCCTGGGTTATCAATCAAAACAGATGGAGAGAAAAGTAATCAGCATCATCAGAATATCTCTATGATACAGCAAGGAGGCATTCTGAACTCTGCCTGAATGAATGGGCCGAGCTAAGAGCTAGCTAGTGCCCGAGAATTACACTAATGTGATGTGACATTTGCTTAAAGCCAAGTCCTTCTGTTAATGAGTTTCTGAGTTCTCACAGCAGAGTCACAGCTATTGTTCAAGGTTCAGAAAATCTGCAGATGGCAGGTCAGAAAAATAGCAAAAGTGAAATGAAACAACAGTGAAATACCAGGGAAAAGGAAATCAGAGGAAGTGAAGTATAACTTTCTAGGAGTTTTGCATTCAAAAGACAATAGGAGGGTGTCTCTGCAGTCATATTTCAAGCAAGCTGACTCAGTCATCTGGACCAACACTTCACTTCAAACATGTCATCTGTCCCCATGCCTTAGTGCTTAGCTGGATCAGGCAGCACTTTGTAGCAATTCACTCCTGTGTGCAGCTGGGGGAGACTCATGCCCTCCAACATTAGTCATTTAACCAAGCCATCTTTTAACAGGAGCCATCAGTCATTTAGAGAGCATCACCTCAATCAGGGCAGTGCAGAGATCTTCAGGAGTCAGACTTTCAAGGCATCAAGCAAATGAAAATGTTTATTTACCTATTCATTGAAGTCCTTAAACATTGTTTTGTTGTCTCAGATTACACACATTGCACTGTACTAGCCTCTCTCTAATGTAGCAATTTCTCTGTCTCATTCAGGGCATGGTTGCATTCATGTTAATGGATTTAAAAATAAAACAAAACAGTTAATTCAGGTCTGTGTTCACTTAGTTGATTCTGTAGAAGTGGCTATCAAAACCACATCATTGCTAGGCTGGCTGTTAAGAACTTTAGCAAGCCCTGATCTCTGCTGCCTCTCCCCAGTGCCCATGCTGAGCACGGCTGACTGGGTCATCGTCCCCCAACCTGCAGAGCCCCTCAGGCTTCAACCCGAGCATCTCCTGTGTCAGGAATGAGGAGGGGAGAGCAGAAATAGTCCTCTCTGATCTCAATCCACCTGTTGCTATCACCAACTGCTGCCTCAGTATAATCTGACAATAGTTTGACAGCTCTTTATTTGTTAAATGTGTAAAATGGATTTTAAAGCCATTTTTGGTATTAATACACACCTTCCCTCTAAACTTCAGTTGAAGCATGTAACTAAGAAAAGGATCCTTACACACTCTCTAGCATCTCTAGACAGCTTAAGGATTTAGCTAGACACTGTCAAGGTATCCGAAATCCTCTTCCATTCACATATCATCTATTGCTGAAGAGTTAATTTCTGTACTAATTTTTAACTTCTTTCCCCTCTTTGGATTATTTATATGCTTTGATCAATCCAAGATCACTCCCTCTGATATAATGATACCATCGAGAGAGAGGAAAAAAAAAAAAGAGTAATTTAATGTGTGTGCACTTGCAAGGATACAATACATACAAATAAAAGCAAAGAAACTGCCATGAGTAGGCATAGAATTTAGATATAGATTCAGAGATGAATAGTGGAAAAAATTTATACTGGATGTGTCCTGCTTTAGCCACAACTTGTAACAATCAGGTTAATTTGCTTAATTTGTTGTTTCCAATTCTCTGCTCTGACTGTTGGAAGGGGTCCAGCAGCCATGCCCCCCACCAAGCATTTTAGACTTGGCTGCTTTGCAGAACATGACAGATGACTCCATTTTGCAAGACAACACTTTGGGAATGTCTTTATAGACCCTGAAACATCTTTAACACCAGGGCTTCCCTTCAGCCAAGCAAGTTAAGGTCCTTCTAATTGCACATCTCTAATTTATTCTTCTCTTCTGGAATGAAAGAAGGACTAAGAAACAGCCTTTCACTTCTAAGGAAAATCTGGTTTTTGTATTAGGTGGCTTAATTAATTTAATTAGTTATTCACACAGTACTTTAAAGACAAAGATAAAAGAACTTCAGGAGGTCTGAAATTATAAAGTGCAATCTAAAGGTGAAACCAGTTGCATTCAGTAGAGCACTTGCCAAATACTTCTGTCAAAAATAGATGCTAGAGGCACCTGTACTGTCCCACATGTCCCATCAAAATAAAGGCTGGCCTAAAGTCCTGCTAATGCACATCTTCATGGCAACCACTCCATTTGGGATTGTCTCACCTAAGGGAGGGTGCAACAGGTGCAAAGGGAATTGTGGCCCTGTGTTGTGTGTCCAAGGCCACCAACTGAACTGTGAAGGAGAGACCTGAAGAGTTCCCTGAATCCCCCTTGACAGTAAAAATTCCTGTTGTTGTTTTCAACATGCAGTGTCTCGGGCAGCTCAGGGATTCGTGACTGTCACCACGGGCACTCATGGAAAACAAACAGAACGGTCCTTTTCTGAGCAAAGTTAAATGAACAAACCAAAATATGAAAAAGCCACATGAAAACTCCTTAAAACATTAAAGTTCACATTTAGGACTAAACCATATTTTATTTTTGAAGTAATTCAGGGTGAGATAATAAAGAAGAGTTATTTTGTGACTTAGTTTCTCAAGCTGTGCTTCAGACCTTTTTGTGTTTTTAGTACCCAAACCATGAATTTTAATATATCCAAGTCAGTGTGTAACTTTTAGATAATTTCAAGTCTAAACTATTAGATCTACAGCATTTAAACTATAAGTCTCAGATCTTTACTATTAAGTACAATCTTCTAAGGGCTATTCCCATATCTCATTCAGTGAATAGCTTAAAAAAGAACTTGTATTAGCTTCCAAGATCTTCAAATTACTTGGGCAATTTCTGGACTAACAGGAAAAAAAGGCAAAATTTGTCAGACTAATGGTTCATTGTGAATAATTCCCCTAATTTTTGCCAGAAAAAGAGTGGCAACCCCCCCCCCCCCGACCCACAAGCAAGATGCAGAAAGCTTATGTGCTGCCCAAATCGTGCTCTGATGTGTGACACTATTTATCTGACAGTTTTCATGGACACTAAATGAATTTAGAAGTAGAAAGGAAAAAAGAAATGAGGTGACTTTCTGACAAGTTTTGGAAGTTAAAAAAAAAATAAAAAAGAAGAAAACCGAATCTCTAGTGTGTGGTTAAAAGAATACCTATGTTACTTCAAAATTAACAACACTGAAAGAGCTTAAAAATAAAAATATCTTCCTGTTACGTTTTGAATATGAGAAGAAACAATCCATTACATTCTTGCTTCACGTTCTGAAGTTTAAGAACATAGGCATTCATCCTATTTTCTTTCACCTAATTGCCCACCTCATGCTGAATGAGATGTGTTCACTGGAGTGTTCTAAAGCAGGAGCTTGATTCACACAGATCCTCACAGGCTGTGCTTCTATGAAAGAGAGATTTTCCTATCTACACACTGAGTGTGAGTCCCGAGGTCACATGAAATTTGCCAGTAGTTGACCTTCCAGGAGGGTTAAACTATTAACTTTCATAGCTCAACATAACACCAAATGCTAGGCACAGTATAACAATTAAAAGAGTCTGGGAACCACAAATCATCATTAAACCAAAATAAGCATTAAATTCCCAACTTTTCTGCTTTTATTTTTGTTACTTTCCTTCAAAGTTGAAAAATGTGGTAGCTCTTTGAAGTCCTAACAGTCATTATTAAGAACTTCTTTGCTCCCTTTTCTAATTGCCTTTTTTTGTCCATAAAAAGTCAATTAAAAATCCCAGAGATTGCATTTCCAGCCTTTCCAGCTTATCTGGCCAGCCCAGGGAAACTGTTTGGATATTGTGGCACTCTCTTTTGCTATTTGCCTGCCATCCATTGTTCAAAACAAAAAGTCTAGTTAGCCCAAAAATTCAAAGAAGCAACAACCATGGCTCAATCAATCTTTCTGTTCTTATCATTTCACCTCAGCTTTTATGCCATTTTATCATTAAATCTTCCACACTTTTAGCATGTAGGGTCCCTATTACAGAGCAACTATAACACAAAAGCAATGCTTCTGAAAGAAAAGCATTACAACAGGTACTCCCTCTGAGTTTTTTTTTTCTAATGTAAAGTTACAAATTTTGGAGGAGAACAGAATATTCACCTCAATACTTTCTGATAATCAAAAGACTATAATTGTTTTTGAAAGGTTTTGTGTAAAACACAAACACTCCATGTATAACTGATGGAAGAATTCAAATCTGGATGCTTATAGAATTCTATAATTGTTTTATTTATTTTTTTTCTGTGAGATATACAGTCATGAAAATGAAAAAACTACCCTAAATCAACTTTTAAAACCTTACTTTTATACAGACAGAACTATTGATTTCATGACTGTTAATTGATGAATAAATGTTTTAAGAAGAGGTTAAAACATTGCTAAAGAACATCTTTTTGATGAGGCTCTTCCTTGCAGGTGGTTGTGAGCACACAAAGATAACTCATATAAAGCATTTTTTCACTTTGCTCCCCATTTTAATCAGAACCAGCTTGATCCAGATAACAAAATGAAATTGATCTCTGTCCAAACCAGTTAATGATCTATGGCTCTGTCTACTATGAAGCATTAAATAAACTTTAAAAGGCTTTAAGAGACAAGGCCTAATAAAATAGTTCTGAACATTTCTGTGGTGAGAAAAATATATTCAACATCATCAGCAAACAAAGTGAACAAAAAGAAATATTTTCAAAATGAAACCTACCGAATTTCTGATTTTAACTCCTTCAAAATTGTCCTAGGTTGACTGTATGATGCTTTTAACCCCATTCATCTGTTTAGTTCAGAAATAAGCTTTGTAGCTTTAAGCCTGAATCTCAGAGCAAGTGCTGGAACCAACCTCGTTATTGGCCTCACCTGTGCTGGAACCAACCACAACCCCATCAAAGCTGGGACACCGGGCTCGAGACTGAGAGAAGAGCTGAGGACACACCCACTGAAAGGACTTTTCTGAGTTTGTCATCTCCCCAGAATAGCAAGAGGGTTTATTGTGTAGATTTGGTCATTCTTTATGCTTGTGGGTGTTTTTGTTTTGTTAAAGAAATAGTTTTTTCCACTTTTCTCCAAGGAAATCTATTTCCCGAACCAGGTGGGGGAGGGATGGCTTAAATCTGTCTTTTGGAGGGACCCCTTTTGGAGGTTTCCTCCCAAATTTGTCCTAAACCAGCACAAAAATTTTATCAATTTTATTTGAAATAAAATAAACACCACAAAATCACAGAAAGAGATATTATGTTTCACGATGGATGAAGTTTGGAGGTTTTTTCAATATGAAATATTAAAGCATTTGTCATATGATTTTCATTTGAAAAAAATGCATCTATTATTCAAAAAGATACACAATGAATTTTCTCAGACTCCCATAGCCTCAAGTGCACTTCAACACTCCCAGAGTACAAGTAAATAAATAAAGAAAACATGCCTGAAAAGAGAAAGCTGGACAATTCCTTTCCCACCAAAATAAACAGCAAAGTTTAAAACATTTTTAGGCTGCAGAAAGCAAAGAAGGACTATCTCTGCTTTCAGATGTAATTGAGTTGCAGTGGAAGAAGGGGAGACAAACTTTCCTTTACACAATTAAAATAATAAATTTCTTTAGAAAGGAGAGTTTGCACATTGTTTTCAATATTAAAAGTGATGTGTTTCAGGAGAAGACTAAGAAACAGCACAACTACACACATAATGGCTTTCATATCTTCCATAGCAATGAAGCAACTTCCTATTTTTTGGCAAGATAGGTTCTGGTGGGTTGGGCTGTGTCCTGAAAAGAGCTTTTCCACAAGGGCCTCTCAGGATTAATGTGCTATACAAAGCAAAGGGGAGGCTGAAGCCCCAGTTCTGGTGGTTTCTGCAAAAGGGAGGGAGGTTTTGCTGCAGGTGAAACCTCTTGAAGGAAGCCAGGCTTCCCTGGGTGCTCTCTGACGAGCTCATTTCAGCCCAGGAGAGTTCCTTCAACTAAAACAAGAATAATTAAAATGCCCACTTAGGATATGGCCCAATTCCTGCTCCACTGAGATCTGATGCCAGGGCCCAGGCATCTGCTGCCTCTCAGCAGCTCTGCAATGCTGGTGTGAGGAGGCAAGAATGTGATAATCAATTTGAATTACTGCCTAGAGCTTGTAATTTCTACTCCTGTTCTTACAGAGAAATCCATGACGTTGGACTTGACAGCTCAAGGAGAGCCTGTTGCAGGAGGGGCAAATTAGTTTCCAGTAGGGGCTTCTGTACTGCACTGACAAGCTGCATTTGCAAGCCAGCCTATTCTCTCTGAGTTGTACATTTTATTACCTTCTTGTTGTTGTTGTTGTTTTTGTAGGCCCACAGACAGTCTAGAAAATAATGGGGGAATTTCCTCCAGCCTCTGCTGTATTTGGGGCTCATGTGTGCTGGAGACATCAGCTGTTAGCTGAGGCTGCCTAATTTTGTGCTGCATAATGACCTTACAGCAGAGGGATGGGATCCACTCAGAATTCCTTGTAGTGCTCTTACAGATTTCATTTGCTTGTAAATTCAGGAAAGCAGTGGATGTGCTAGATGCCAAAGTGCTCTGTGCCACTGCAGATCTGTGCTACAATAAACAGCAGAGATGTCCATTTCTGCCTGCCCAGCCTCACTTGAAAGAGAGAAATCAGGTGTGGGTTTGCCATTATCTCCCCCAGCTCTCCCTGCAGTCATTAAACAAATGTGACTTTTAGCCACAAAATAGACACAAAAACACAGGTGTAGCAGTTTTGCAGTTTCTAAAAAAGCAGTTTTGCAGCTATGCCTTGGAATAGCCTCCCTTGCTTATCAGCATGGCAGAGTAAGCCAACCAGCTGCTTTGATGATGAGTTTTAGTTTCCCACAAAACCCAGTCTGCTGGGCTGGCCAAATCCACTTGTCACCTATCTCTGATGTGCTTTTCCTTTCCTTCGTGGCTTTTCCATGTGCAGTTACTTCCCCTAGATTTGCAAGGTGTGGATTCACACAAGAAGTGCATGAATAATTAGTGCAATGCTCTTATTCAGCTGTTTAAGTGCACTCTCACCTGTGTTTTCACCAATATCTGTGACACCACCAACAGTCTGAAGAACAAAGGGGGTGTTCTGCTCCTCCCACGCCAAGGGATGGGCAGGAGAAGGCAGAGGTTTAGCCCTGAAGGGCTACACTCCCCCTCTCACACAGGATCAGCAGCCACTGCAGCAAGCACTGCCCTGCAGCTCAGTGTCCCAAACAGGCTGCTTAGACCACGCAGAGCAGGCAGGTGGGATGGGTGCCCACAGCTCCTGGAAAACGGGGGTGCCTTTTTAGGGCAGCAAAAGAAGTGTTCTCTGGCTCGCCTCAGCTCCTTGTGGAACACACACAGCGCTGATGCCGTGGTACAGCCCTGTGCAGTGGCAGCTGGGGCAGGGGGTGGGTTTGGTGCCTTCACAGAGGTGGGATCGTCTCTCCTGCCCCTCTCCAAGCCGTGGGGCTCTGCACAAAGCAGTCTGCTCTCTCTGGAAGTGTACAGCAGAGGCAGTGATGTGCTGAGATGTAGGGTGCCAGGTTCCACTTATCCCAGAGCTCAGGGACAACTAGAAGCTTCAGCAGCTGTTTCTGAGGGAGATAAGACACTGCACATTGCTTTTCCCTGTCAGTCACCAAGAGACAGGAGGAGCTGCAAGGCAGGTTTTTCCTATGCATAAAATCATCATTTTACTTCCAATTTTGCTCCATTGCCCATGGATCAAGAGCCTTCACACTGATTCCTTAGGGATTTTTAGAAACCAGTCCTATTAGTGTCTTAGGGACACCAAATCCTATGTACTTCAGCTACATTAAGATCTTTAGAGAAGCAACTGCATGCTAATGGTGGTTGCACTTTCAGCTTTTCCATCATCAGGTAGGAGACCAATTAGCACAGATTTTTGTATTCTCCAAAATACATAGGTTTCATAGATCACAGCAGTTTATTCTACTAGATACCAGAACTTCAACCTTCACATTTCAGCCTAGAGGACAGGCTTTATGATGCCACAACAAAGATACAGGACCCCTCTACTTGTTATTGTAGTTGAGATTTGGAGAAAAGAGACCTTTGTTTGTTATAAAATGGCATCCACAGAAGAACCACAATAGACCAGGCATGTTCTTGAAGATGCAGAGATAGATAAGGATCTATTCATATGAAAGAATCAAATAGATCCTCCTATGAAGTCAGTAAAGATGGTATCTGTCAGAGGAGAACTTACGCTTTTGTGCTGAAGAGATGAGTAAGGAATTTGTAAACCAAGCAAATGAGGAAGAAATAGCAATGAGTCCAACTGGGAGCTGCTATTATGGAAGTAATCTCTTCATGGGCCCCCAGTCAAGGCCCTAAGAACATCTGCTTTATGTGTCCTGAGTTTAACAAACACATCAGTGATTGCTGCCTTGTAGGCAGGAGCAGCTACAAAACCTAAAGCAAGGGGGTGGGAGGAGAGCAAAGAAGCAGCAAGAGTGAGACTGGTCCAGAAATGTTTCCCCAGTGGGAGCCCCTGAGCAGACAGCCCTGGGTGCTATGTGCTGTCCTGGGAAAAGATCAGGTGGCCAGCAGAGAAAAGGGTTTGGAGGGAGGCTGTGCAGTCACATCACTGCCTCATACTCTAGAGGATGTACCAGCCCAACCTTCCTGCAAAACTGCTTCTTTCTGCAGAGAGAGTAAAAACCCCTGTGCAATATTCAAGTCTTAAAACTCTGACCCTGTCCTAGACATGCCTGGAAAGTTCACAGTATCCAGGTCTTTTTAAACCTTAACTGCTCCATGGAAACAGTGATCTGTCTCATGGGTGCCACAAACAACCATGGCATGTGTGATACAACCCTTTGTCCAACAGAAGCTAGAGGACATAAATAATTTCAGCCAATGAGCACCTGCCAAGTTATATCTGGTGTGGTGTCAGCACTAATCTGAACTTGTTTTTTAACTGGTGACCTACAGGTGAAAATCTCTGCATTCCCCTATGAGCTATCCATTTGCTCAGATTCAATATTTTATGTTCCCCGTGGTGTTGGTGTTCATGCAATATTTAATGGACACGTACAGTGCTTTGCAGATCACAGCATCTCACCTATTTCTGCAGAAATAATGTAAACCATGACCACATGAAAGATCTAATGCCATGCTTGTAAAATGCATGCTTTTACTGCATGTTAAAATGAACCCTATGGAATTATAAAACAACATGCCTTAGTGCAAACAGGCTAAGCCAGGGTGCAGCAATTCTAGTTTGCATTTGTTGTTGTTTACATCTGAGTGCTGTGCAGGCACTGCCCCAAACTGGCAGGTTTTAACTTGATACTTTTCTTAAATCTTACAAGAAAGGACTTGTAAGGGGGTAAAATAATGTCCACTGCTTGCTCATAAGAGAGGGAGTAGCAATGAGAGTTATGCTATGGTTACATTTTTATCACAAACCCAGGCTGTGTTTCCCATTCAAATTAGTAGGAATTCAGCAAAAATCTCTCCAAAAGCAATTTTATGATGCTGTGATTATTCTTTCATGTTCTTATTCCCTTTGTGATTATGATCATCACTGTCTCCAGGCAGCTGAAAAAGGATTTGTTCAACATCATCTGTTGGAACCACTTTTGGAGGAAAGGCAAGACTTTGATTACCTTTTTTCATTTTATTGTACTGAAAAGCACGTGCTTCTACAAAAAGTTTAGATTTTTTGCCCAAATCAATTTTTTTGTACAGCCAGACCTTTCAAAATTTTGCACCTGACCAAAGTACCAGATTTATCCAGTGAAATTAAAGTACGAGTCTGTTAGATTGTGCAAAAAGATCCCCTCAAAAATCCCACCTTTTCTTTTTCTTTTTTTTTTTTACTATAGAGACCAAAAAAACCCCTCATATACATCCTGCATACCTTTAATTCCTTGCTGAGGCACTGTGAAAGAAGATAATCCTAATGCTTTCCCTGTGTCTATGTTTGTGATTGGTTTTTTATTTCTCTGTTTTTGATTAGCCATAAAAATTATATGTGTTTTTTTAACAAGAAGAATTTGGTTTTGGCTTCCAGAAAAGACTGTCATTGAGACTACCATTATGACAGTGAAGTTTAGGGGGTAAGGAATGACAAGGAATAGAAGAAGTACAGTTCCTTTACCAGTTGTATCCACTCTTCATATTTTTCCCCAAACCAACAGAGTAGCTGTAACTGAAATGATTTTTAATTTTTCACCTTAGTTCAGTTACACCAAAAAGCTGTTCTCTGTTAAGTTCTGACAGGTGCTTGCTTCAGTGAAATAGCACATTGTAGGCAGGAGGGCAGCCAGGGCAGAATGAATTGCACTGCTGCTCTGATCTGGGGGGACAAAATTCTTATTTCCAGCAGGTTTTAACCCTCTGTGGGTAACATTTCACTTATGCTGCTCTGGGCACAGAAAATATAATGCAACATTAATATTCCCTGCTGCTTTATCTGTGGGCAGATTCCCATTTTCCAACTGCAAAGTGGCAAATAAAAGGAAAAACAGTGAACATCTAATAAACCCTTAGTTAAAATCTTGGTGGCAGAAAGAAAGGAATCAAAATTTTCATTTCATCCCAAAAAACCCTGTGCTGTAAAAAAAACCTCACCAAAAAAACCCCCACTGGCTTGATAGAGTCACAGAAAGGAATGCCCACAGCACGTAGGTTATAACAAACCCAGGGTTTATACAGTACAGGAACATTAATAGCACACTTAGTGAAAATGTCTACATTGCACTAGGCCACAGTATTTGCTGCTGTACACGACAGGGGACTAATCCACCTCTTGTAATAGCAAGTGCTAAACACAGAGGAAGATTTTGTCACCCAAAGCAACTGTAATAGGTAATAACACAGTGGAAATATGAATGCTGATGCAAATCCTAACTGTAAAAACCTATTTGCAATCTGCAACAGGGAGTGAAGCACAGAAGAGCTAACAAGGCCATTAAGGGGATGTCATGCTAACCTCCTTCCAGTCTTCTCACAAACCTTTCTCAGCCAGCTGTCTCATCTGGCAAGCACAACCAGAATTCAGCTCCTGCTTTCGGTGTGCTCACATGAGATCTTGGTTTCCTGGAAAGATCTTTCTGAGGATCTGTGAAGCAAGTAAGCACATAATCCCCCAGGACCTTCCCCCAGCCCTCCCCTGCCCAGCCCTTGAAGCAGTGTGGGCAAGATGATGGGGTGTGTGTAAGGAGCCAGACAGCAGCTCTGTCTGACAGAATAAACACCCAGCAGCTTTGCTGCCAGGGACCCCAGCAGCACCTGTGCTGGGACTGGCAGCAGGGAGAACAAAACTGCCTTGACACAGTTTAGGAGGGGTCAGCTCCCATCCACTGACAGCCAGTCCAGTGAGATCAACCTTTAATAACTTCTCAGAGAAGCTATGTCCTGAGACAGCAAGGACCCACAAAAGCATTCCCATAGGATAGCGGCTATTTGATGAGTATTAGCAATGATTCCGGTTAATGCTAAATAAAACTTTGGCCTCTGAGGACAAACCATGGTCATATAATTGTGGAAAGCAAGATCTCTTTCCCCTTGCAGTAAAGGATCATGTAATTAACACAAGCACAAATTAAAATTTAAATAATTGATAATATTATTACTAAAGAGCTATATATAGCAATGTCAAGAGACCTAGAAAATCTGGCAGTAATTGAATTAAGCATGTCTAAGGAGCAGCACTAAGCAATCTTCCCACACACATACCCAAAACAAACAATGCCTGGCCCAGAGCCATCCCTAAGCACAGGAATGGTGCAGGAGAGAACAGAATAATGTTAAATAAGGAATAGGGCCACATGGCCTGAAGTTGTTCAACAGAAGAGGCACAAGCAGCTCAGCTGCATGAAGTGAAGGCAGTGATTTGTGCCATGCAAAGCAGTGGGACTGCTGAGGACTGTAATGAGAGCAAAGAACATTTTATCACATTCAAAGTGGAATGGGAATTTCAGCTATGGGTTTCAAATGAGCATAAGAGCACCCTGTCCACTACTGTAGGGCTTTAACACATGAATAGTTGGGTAGTGCTGACAACAGGCCTACACAGCAACAAGGTGGCATTAATGACTAAATCCTTTGGAGGAAGGGAAACCATAGCAATGGCCAGAGATCATCAACAAGATGTTGACTTGATATGTCTGGTAATGACAGGTCAAACAGCAGCTGTCAAAGTAGAAAAATTCAACGTGCCTCCTTTTGTTTCAAAACCTCAGCACTACTGGCCAAAAGCTAAGAACACTCCTTGACCCACAAAGCTCTTGTGTCTCTCAGAACACTCCTCCTTTGTTCAGGAATTACTTCCCCTGCTTTGTATCCAATGGCTTCTTTCCTGTTTTGTAACATCAGAATTCTGACAGTGAAAGCTTTTTCCCTTGATGCAAGGTTCTTTCCCTGTCTGGCATTCATAAGTGATTACATATGGAATGAAAGCTCTTGGGAGTGGGGAGAGGTACAAAAAATTCTCTTATTGGTGATCATCATGAACAATTTACAAGGGAACTTAGAGCAGTGCTGCTCAAACCCAAGCTCCTGTCACTATTAAAAAGAATTACTATTTAATGAGCTTCTGTTTTCTTTAATGGTGTGAAATTAGGGCTGCTTGCCATCAGGTGAATACTAATAGACAATTTTTAAGCAAATGAGGCCCTCATTCCCTTAATTTTAATAAATGATAGAATAAAACATACTTTCTTATTTTCCATTTTGTTAAGCAGAAGTAGAAGCTTCACTGCAGACTCCTTGCTTCAGCAATTGAAAACATTTGGGTTTACTTTGTACCTTTTCCTTTAAGGTTTTATTTGGAGAAAAAATTTTATGATAAAAATTGAACAGAAACATTATGGCAAAACAATTAACTGCACAGAAAACTCCTTTCAGCTTAAATATTCTGCTGCAGTGTGTGAACTGAAGGAGAGCAAGAAAAATCGGCCTTGCTCAAAGCAAATGTGAGGCTGACAGGTGAATCTTGGTGGTGTGGCTTATGAGCAAATTACTGTGAGAAAAGCTGGAGGGGAGATTTCCAGCACATTAACTGAACCATGGGAATTGCCTGTGCTCATGCCTCCTCCAGAGGTAAATGTGTAGCTTGCTCCCAGGTGAAAATGGATCTTGCCATTTCCAACACACAGAGAGTCACTGGCTTGAAAGAAGCACCTGAAGGTAAATAATGAGGTGAATCAGCAGAAACTTATGAGGGATTCTTCCCAAGGCCTGTTGATGGCAGAAGGTATGAATATACTTTCTTACAATTCTAATATGTGGACTAATGGTTATTCTGAAGCAGGAACCAGACTTTAAGCACTGAATGGTGCAGAGAGGATCTCTGAAAGCCACATGGGAATTACAGCCTAGGGAAGATGGAATGGGGATGCAAAGGGGAATAGAGCATACCCAGCTGATGGATGGGGCAAAACAACTTTGCAGCAGCAGTTTGGGGAATAATATATTTTTCTGAGAACAAAAAAAATAGCGTTGTAGCAAACAAAAATACAAAGAGAAGGGCAGAACTTAGAAGAAAGCACGTCAGTTGCTAGGATGCACACAGTAGGCCATCTCTTTAAGATCTTATAGAATAAATATCTGCAGGTTCTAGAAGTATCCAGTATCAAATTATGTCTAAATAAAGTTCAAATAAAAGAGAGGATGCTGGTGTTTTTCACAGTAAAATAGAGTACTAAGGAAGGCTTAAAAGATGACAATTAAGAATTCTCTGTTAGCCATCATCAGCTAGAGATGCTGGAGAAGACACCCAACAAGGGATGGAAAATTGTGAGGTGGACTGATTGAATCATGTATATCACAGTGATCAGTCTCAATCATTTGCACGGGTACTATAACTGAAGTTATATTTGTAGAGGAGAAAAAGAGGGAATGAAAGCCAGAACCTACTGAAATCTCTGTGAAAGTTTGGATGGGTTAAACAGCACTTCTGTAGTCTGCAAAACCCTAAGCCCAACTGCAATCAGCTCTTAACCATCCTAAGCCTAAATGCATCCTAGAGGGCAGAATTTGTACAACTGCAGCTAAATTAATTGGGCTGACAGAAGACATACTATGAGAATTTTTTCCAATTTTGCATATAATTACAATTCCATTAACCCATTTCTTCCTCATAGTTGCGCTATATAATTACTTTATTCCAAAGTCAAAACATAATAATAATAATTTATAATCAGTAAAAACACTCATATGTTTTTTGAAAAGCAAGTTTTCCAGAAACAATTACATTCTGCTTTAAAACTAGGAACATTCAGTGCTCTGCTTATTATTGGTGCTCAGAGTACAACAATCATATGTTATTCAGGATACTTACTGTCCACATAGGTGCCTGGCAAATTGCTCTGAACATTTTCTAGTGCAATTATGGACAGATTGCTTAAAGTTCGAGTCCAATAAATGGAACAGCGTTGTGACATGGTTTGTACTATTTATAAGAAATTATAAACAGCTTTAAATCCCTTCCATCTAATGGTGTAGAAAGTCTTTAGACTATGCTGTGATTATCAACAGGTAGATATATTTTTCCTTTTACAATAAAGCTAAAAGGAACAAGCCATGAATGAATAACTAGAGAACAATTACAATTATTGACATTTTTAATTATACAGCAACTGGTTGGTAACTTACAGCCTTTTTAATTACAGGTGTTTTTTTCTTGTTTAATTCTTCTCTGTATTAATTCTTTAATTTAGCTGGCTGCTAAACTGCATCTGCTGGCAGGTGGAAGAGGCTGCACAGAATGGGAAACAGCAGGGGGAATGGACACAGGTTTTTTGTGGGACTGCAAGCTTAAAACTTTAAAAATACCTCCAATAAAGTTCAGAAGCTTTCTCTCCAATTTGCAGATTACAGAAGCCAATAGATCCAATAGAGCTACAGGACATGGATTTAGCTAGTTTATTTGAACTTGGCTTGTGTCCATATGCTTTTCCTCTCCTTCAGTACTGCATAGGGACAGCCACCACCATTTAGAAGAATTATCACATTTGGCTCTAATGACCCACATTGTAATTTTCAGAGAGGAACCTATTGATTCAGTTGCAACTCCAGTGGTAGATGTAGTAGAAGAGCATCATGATTTTTCTCATTGAGATCTTTTTTGTGCACTTGGGATCCATTTAGTATTTACTAATAAGTCAAAGCCATGTAGATACACAGGGTGTAGTTTCCCCTCAAATTCCATGGGTACGCTGATATGGAAGGCTGCTTGGGTGGTGGTCTGAGTGTCTGGCTCAGGTTTTCCAAGGAAATATCCTTGCACAGACACAATCTGCAATAGCCAGACCCCCTGAGCAAGGAAAGGGGGCAGAATCCCTTTCTATATGGGCAGCAAGGCTGTAGCAAAATCTGCATGTTAAATAGATGTTTGCTTTATGCATGGAATAGCCCCTTTTGCATTCAAATTCACATAAAAGAGATGGTGAAGTCTGTTCTTCCTCACCCACTCAATGATGTGGTGTGGGTGTTTTAGTGACACACTGAGTTCACAGCACCATTTCTCAGCTTCTTGTTATTGCTTGCCACAGTAGAAATCTCATTCATGGATGACACTGATCTTATCACAGATATTGATTCGTCAGCCAGAGCTGAGCATTAAGGATGAGTTTTTCCTCCACAGTTCTTTGATGGCTCTGATGTCTGATACCAGTGGAATAAGCTGGTGTTGGCTGATGTAGAGTAGGTGGTCTCAATGGAAGGTTTTTTTTCTCAACTGAGGCTTCTCCGTGAATCTGTGAGGACTGGATGTGTGCGTTTGGATTAGGTATTCTGCATCAAATGGATTCCTAATTTCTTTTTCTAGCAGTTCCCACTGAACTCCAAGTGTCTATATGCAACAGCAGATCAAAATGGGGAGGAAGGGTGAGGTGAACTGCTGATATTTGCTGGTATTAATTGGAATGACTCTTCTAAATGAAATCTCTCATTAATAAATACCATTTTAAAAAGTTAGTCCTGGAAACTGGAGTTTGGGGTGTATTGGAACAAACAATACCAGGGAAGGGATAGTTTAGCTGTAGGAATAATTTATGGTTTTGTTTTCATTAGTCTGTTTTCATTCTGTTAGGAGAATGTGGGAGAAAGCAAGGACTGGAATTCCTCATGAACTGTGAAATTCATAATAACCATAAGGATTTTAGATGCTTAAGCTTTGCGATCTTCAGATTTCCAAGGTTCAGTTAGAAAAGCTGTAGGCCATTCAGGGAAGGGTGACAGTTCCCTCTTGTACAAGTCAAAACTGCCTGAGTAGGGTACTCACAAGTCTTCACAAATCCTGTTTTCCAGGGGATATTTTCCTATGTCAACAGACTGTTAATCATCCTCAGACTTTAGCAGGATTGAGTTTTGATGCATTTCTGTTCATTCATCTGCTTCTTGCAAGTATCTCCATGGCCAGATAAGCAATGTCCTGTGGCATTGTCTGTTCTCTTCAGTACTATTAAATATATATAAAGCCATGCAGCAGCCCCTGTCTGAAAACTGCAGGACACAGGCTCAGAGAGAGATGTAAGGGACAAGGTGGTGTAAGGGACAACACCATCTGCTTTGTTGACAGCCACTTGTACAGAAAGGACAAGGCACTGATTAATTTGTCAAAAACTGTGAAGATCTGTGAAAGAAGGCAGATACGTGTATGCACAATGCACGAGGGGGTGTGGGGGGCAATGAGATGGCTGTCAAGGCAAGAGGGAAGGGTGATAGAGGCTTTCAAAATGGATATTTGGACATCTCACTTGGAGAGTGGGACAAGGGCATTGACACAGCTGGCTGCAAGACCACAATGAAAGTTGTAAGTTGTTGCTGAGCAGCAGAGTATAAGTATAGGTAGTTATTTATGGTGCACAATAAGATGTGAAAAAGAAAGTTCAGACTGGCTGCTAACCTTTAGTGGATTTTTTGTTTGTTTTGTTTGTTTTGTTGGGGTTTTTTAATATATATAAAAGCCACTGAAACCTATGTGGTAGAAGGCCTGCTAATCTCCACTAATTGGCAGTGCTGCTGCCGGGCTCACATACAAGAGACTGAAGGAGCCAGAAGGATGAGAGACTGCCAGGGAGATGCAATGGAGGTATAAGACACACCAGTGGTCAATGAGAGAGCTTTCACAGCTGCAATCCTCTCTGGGTTTTTTCCCCGAGCTGTGTTCTCCTGAAGCCATGCTGTAAAATGCAGACAAGTTATGTAATTAAGCAAATTAAAACCAGTCTAGAGGCATTTCTGTCAGCCTGGCTAACAAAGACAAAAAGTCTTGTTTTTCGTCTGGAAAAAAGAATTATCTTCTTACAATTGGTGCCAGTACATCAGATCAAAAGAGAAGTATGATCAAATATGGATGGCAAAGACTGACAAATTCAGAGAGAATTTTTGGAGGGAGGGGAGTTTCAAGCAGATTTGTAACAATCTCATCACTTTTATCAATTATCTGGGAATCATCTGTAAAGGAGACCTGAAAGGTAATGACTGACATTAACCTTTTGGGCAATTCAAAGCCGCCTATTTATGACATTAGTTATCTGAGGATCCACCAAAAAAAAGCGGGTGAAGACCCCTAAGTCACAGTAGCTCAGTTCTGGGCTTTTCAGGTCTTAGCACTGACAGGCAGTTTATGGCAAGTGTCCATTGCTGAAATAAGTCCATCTGGCATGTCATATTTAAGTCCCCTAGAGAAGCTTCCATGTGGGGTCAAAGAAGCCAAGAGGGATTCTCTCCCATCCTCAGCACTGCAGTCTTGAAAATGAAGAGACCAATACCACAAGTACTGTTCCATTCTCTTACACTCATGCTCTCTCTTTTTTTTTTTTTTTTTTTTTTTTTTTTTAATGTATATGCATATCTCTGTAAGAATAACTCAATTTTTAGGGACTTCATACCAAGAGTGTACAGACCTCACAAGACAGGATGCTTTGAACTGGACATGTACCTTTCTCAAGTGTAATCCAGTTCAGTAATAGTGTGAGGAAGGTGAAAGGGGGGTGGAAGCCTTTGAGGTTCTGCTGCTCTGGAATGCTCACACATTCATTGCCAATCAAAGTTTTGTGGATTGTGTGGAGAGTGTGTACAGCGTGGATTGTGTGCAGAGACATTGATCACAGAATAGGTGTCAATTAAAGGAAACTTCCAATTTTCGGCCAATTGTAAGGGCACCAGGTGCTTAATGAAAGGAATTCCAAGCAATTCATTGCAAGCAACCCAATAGAGCAGTGCAGTCTGCTCTTCCATAGACAGGCAAAGAGGGACTGGGACACAGATCCCTTTCACTTCCACACAGTCTTTACTAAACCCTTGGTTACAATAAAGATTTGTCTCAGTCACAAACTCCTAGTCAGACTTCTAAAATACTCCCCAGCAGCAGGATTGACATTGGAGCTGTGGAGAGAGACCTCTGCCAAAGTATAATTGCAGGATTGGGGACTTATGTTAATCAGAAGTTTGTTCCCAAATCTGTTAAAACCATGGAAGGATTTCAGTGGCTTTGGATTAGACCTTCATTTATACTGTTTAGCGACCACGTACCAGATTGATTTCTAACTGCCTGGCTTAGTAGGTTTTAAGATGTTAGTGTCCACCTCCTTCAGGTATTAGCCTGGAAGATTCGTGTCACTTGGGAAAACAGAACTTCATAATTACTGTGAATCCTGGTTATAAAAAATTCATCTCATGATAAACATGTTTTTCATGCTGATTTTTCTGGAGGAAGCAGGAGGAAAATTGAAGTTACTGGACAAAATTTTGGAGGCATTTTAAAATAATCGGTAGAGAGTGGATTTTATTCTAGGTTTATTTCCAGGTGGCATGGGTTTGTTGTTCTTGTTTTCGTTTGGGTTTTTTTGTTTGGTTTGGGTTGTTCATGGTTGATTTTCTTAAAATTTTCTTATTATTTTTCTCTCTGATGCTTAATGAAATTTTGGCTGGTAAAATGCCTCATGAGACATCCCAGGCAATTCACCCTGTGTTTTATGTGCTATCAAAATATATGGATCCATCCTGTGCAGCTGCTTGCTGTCAGGTTCATTACATCCTGAGCATCCATGCCCCCAGGTGATTCCTGCAGAAGCCTCTCTCATTCATTGTGAGAGATGGCAGACTCTGAGGAGAGCAGCTGATCCTTATGGAGGTGGGAGTGGAGCTGCCTGATTGATTGTCCACAGAGGGCAGTAGGCACTGACTCAATCTGTAGGGGAGGAGGATACAACAGGCAGTTGGTTTTGTCTTCCTCCGGAGCATTTCATTCACATTCCTGGATAATATGTGCTTTTTTTTGCCTTTGTTCCACATAATAAACTGACAATGGCTGAGGATTTTAAATCTTTTTTTGCTTTTGTTTCTCATGTGTTCCTAGAACTTGGACAGGAAAGTGATGCTGTATGTTTCTGCAAAGCCAGTTTGTTGTCTGTACAAAAGCCTGGTGTGTTTTACTGCATCCAGTGTTAAATCATCTAGAAGTGCCATCACAAACCATTACACCTTGGTACTTTACATTCTCAAACAGAGAAGTGAGAGGGGGGGACTTGTGGAGCACAGTTCTAAATACATTGGTATAACTCCACAGCTTCAGGGAATCACTGCTGCCTTGCTGCAGGGTTGCAGTTGAGGAGTGTGTGTGGCACAGCCGTGTGAGCTGTGCAGTTTGCTGCTCAGCGCCCTGCCCTGCAGCACACATGGCCCTGCTGTGATCCAGGGAACACCAGCAAGGCAGTGGCACTGGCAGCTTGCCAGCTTCACACCAGAAAAGGCTGACAAGAGCTGCCACAAAGTTCTGTACTTGTGCCTGAATTTAATAGGCAAAGCTTTCCCAGCAGGGAAAGAAGTTGGCATGGCTGCAGCAGCTACTATTTGTCCTGAATAGCTGGTGCCTCTTACCTTAGAGTACGAGCAAGGCTGTGAGGTGCACAGGCCAGCAGGATCAGTGGTGACCTGGGGCAGTGACCCCATGGTGAGGAGAACCATGAGGGAAAGAAGGGCACCTGGATCTGGGCCAGCACTGCGAGGGCTTTGCCTTTCGCATCTCTCTGCGAGGCTGATGATTCAAGTTTGCCTGGAGCAGCACGTGGTGTAACTTGACTTTTAGTGCTTGTTTTAAAGTCCGACTCTCTCCACAAGGCAGGATTTTTAAATGACAGGTGTGTGTGCTTCTATGAAAACATTGCCTTATTTCCCTAAACCCTTAGCTAAGTGGATCTTGTCAGGTGAACAGTCAAAAAGAAAGGCAGGAGAGGAACTGTTGTCACAATACTACCATTTACAAGGGATGTCTGAGTCGGTGCACAGTTCATCCAGGCAGCTGATGATTTAAGATCATTGTTCAGTTTAAAATGGCAAGAGAATTTGAACAAAGATTAATATGATTCTGGCACCTGCAGATAGACAAACGTGGTATGGGCAAATGTAAATGTTGATTCTGACATTAAGGAAAAAAGTAGTGTTTCGCTCATCTGAGCGCTAGGGTTGAGGATTTCCCTGTCTCCCACTTCATTACACCATTTAGTGCCTTGTCACAGAAGGGTTCTCTAAGGGCTGCCTTTGTGATTACAGGCTGAGTTCTGTGGCACAACCCAGAGTAACACAACATTGTATTGCATCCCCAGCAGAGATGTGAGCTGACAACAGTTGTGTTTGTAAACTTAGTGCCCTTTTATGTTATCTTGCATGTCAAAAAAATGAGCAAATAACACTCTGAATGGGTCACCATGAGTGCTTCCTTCCCATAGGAAAGACTTCATGGGCTAGCAGAGCAACCCTGGTCTTCACTCTGGCACTGGCAGAGGGGCACTGCCATATTAAAAGCATTTCAGACATGGTGTGCATTTACAGTCACCTGAGTTGGAATGGCTGTTTAGCACAACACAGAGTCTGGTGCAATTTAAAGCCTCTAAACCAGAACCACAGAAGTTCCCTTTTCTAATCTGGTGCTGGGCCAGGTCCCCAGATGGCTCCAGCATAGCAGCACATTAGGCCAGATCCAGTCCTGCCTCTGCTCCTTCTCTGCAGCAAATCCATGGGCTCAGATTATTGTTCTTGTAGCTGTTGGGGGAATTTTTTGTGTTCATGTTTGGGAGGGTTTTTTGGTTGGGTTTTATTGTTGCTGGGGTTTGGGGTTTTTTAGGAGGGGGAAGGAGAGAGGGAGTATTGGGGATTGGATTTTTTTTTCCCCCTTAGGTCATCTGACATCCTTCATTTTTCTGTGTAGTTATTCCTCATGTCTAAATGTGTTCTAGTAAATCCATTACTTACCCCTCTGTTCTGGCAGCTGCAAGTGGTCTGTCTCCCTCACTCCTCAAAATAATAATAATTGATTTTGAAGGGAAAGTTCATATCATTTACTTTATAGCTATTCATTGCCTCTTCCTTGTAATTCAATAATTTGCCTTCTGCTTACATCTAGGTTAGAGGCAGCTCTTAGCTTGAATACTTTGGCCACCTCTAATGTGATAACAAATTGCTAATTATCAAGTGAGTGGTAGCACTTACTTAGACTCCCCCACACACTAAATCTAGATTAAGGAATGTGAGTAATAAAATGAAAGCAAGTGAACAGTTGGCTCCTTAATCAGAATGCTGTTAAACAGCAGAACATAACCCATTCAGTCCCATTATTTAAAAAAAAATTAAAAAGACATGACCGAGTATTTAAAATGACAAATGTGATGAAATTCACATCTGAAAAAAAGCTGATGTTATAGCCTATCCTGTTCTAAAATAATCAAAAAAGGGGACAAGTGAAGAGTGTGTTTTTCCCACTGATTATGGGAAGGGATGAAAACCTGCCTCTTGTTTCTGACTGTTTGCCTTTCTGTCTGCCCATTGACTGTTCCACTGTCCCTCTGCAAAGTGGCTGCAGTAACACTTGGCTTCTCTACTACGCCAGCTCAAACGACCCTGGCTGTGGAGTATCTGGGGTTTTTTTTCTCAGTTTTTCCTTCCAAATGAATAATGTGGTCTTTTTAGTTCTGTATCCCTGTTTGTTTTCTTTTCCTTGGGGACATCTTAAATTGAAGTTCATATTTAAGAAGGGGTTCTGTTTTCATGTCTTTGTTTATAAGAATAACCATTCTAGGACAGCAACTCCTTTTATTTAATTCTATTCCATGCCTTAGAATTTTTCTTAAACTTTAATTTTGGAGTCAGGAAGTCTCTGGATGTAAGAAGCTCTTCTTAGAGAAACACAGACTTTTATTTTCATACAGAGAGACCAGAACATCTGAAGAACATAGCAGCAGTGTATATAGATGATAGGAAAATAAAAAGAAACTTGCAAAATAAACCATGTGGTCCGGTGGCTGATGTGAGGATAAGAAAAAAGGATAAAGTCTTTTGAATGATTATGTTAAGAATGAGTTTTAGGGCTTTGTGTGGAATTAGTTTTGAAGCCACTCCTTTTTGCTTCTAACTTGCCACAGAGCAGTACTAACTCTTTCTTCTATATTTTTTTTTCCTGTCTAAAAGAGCAGAAAGAGGCACTTCTATTTATTTATAATCTCTTAAACTGAGATACATAGCCTGGTGTTCTTGGCAGGTTGCATAAAAGACCCATCTATGAACCAATAAAGAAATGCTCCCAGATTGATTAGACACTGGATAAGGCTTAGGCAGAGGAGAGCTGGCCCAAATCCATTTTAAGTTAGGTGCTGGTCTGAGTTATGCTTCATCCCTGCCTTTTCCTGCCTGCAGCTGCAGTCCATTGAAGCTGTTGTCTAGGATACAGGCAGGCTTAGTTTCTTCAGCCCGTGGTTTAAATGCAGAAAGAAGGATGGTTTTGGGGGCTGATGCAAACATCCATGTGGCATTTAACAAGTCACTTACCAGAGGTGGTTTCATCTTTCATGTGGGAAGGTGCATGTGGTTAGGAGGGACCTTGAAAGTACGGTGATAGACCACAGCAGGTGAGAGAGAGAGAAACAGACAACATCCTGATGTGTGCATGCTACAAATACATCCTCCTGTGTTATGTATTGGTGTTGTACAACTGGCACTGGGGATAAAACCTTCCAGTTTATTTGCTTATTTCACTCAAGTTTAAAACTTCCCTTCCTACTATCCTGGATAGTCCTAGGGACCTGAGAAGCTACAGACAGTCCTAAGGACCATCCTGAGCTGCAGGTCACAAGCATTTATGTCTGTGGCCATCCATCATGAGTGGGTGAGAATTTGAAAGCTGCATTCTGTGTGCTGTGTCACCACTGAGCAGCTTTCCCTGGCTGTAATGGCACAGCCAGCATGTGAGGAAGAAGAAGGTTCATGTCATTCTGCTCATGGGCTTTCCTTGCCAGGTGATTATAGTGAGGAAACAGGACCCCACCATTTTCTCCTTTCTTCTGTCAATGAGGATCATGGAGCCTCTTTCTGCTAAGACAACTTCCATTAGGGAGAGCCTCCACCTAAGGAAATGAAATCTCCTGTGTCACAGAACTTCATAAAATTAACAATAGGTGCTGCTGCGGGTGATTGATTTGGAGACATGGGATTTTCCAAACAGTTGGTGTGTTCAGGCTACATATGTAGGGGCTTGTGCAAGTCAGCTTTTCCCTTCCTCCAATGCAGGAGTTTTCTATGGCATGCAAAACAAACTTCCAAGCAAAGCAATTAGCCAGTGTCTCTGGAAAGCAGTGCTCTGCCTCTCAAGAGTGAGCACACAGGAAAGGTCTGGTAAGACTTTCTCTCTCTCAGCTACAGAGCTTTAATCAACATCCTGCACAGAGGAAACTGCAGGGAAAACTGTATTATTTTGCTCCATTGCTCTAAAGATTAGCAGGGGAAAAAAAACAAAGAACAAACAACAAATTCCCAATAATCACAGCTCATAAATTCTTCATCATGTGAACAATCCTTAGGTAGATACATCCACCATGGGAGATTTGTGACAGCGTGTAGGCACAAACTGCTGCCCTCTGTGTGGCCTGTAAATTGCTGTGTACACTAGCTAGCACTTTGCTGATGGGCTGGGCTGTTTAGCAGGAAAGAGCTCTTGACTGAAAACAGGCCATTTTTCTCCTTCAAAGCAGATCTATTTTCTCATCACCACCTTTCATAGTAATTCAGCGATACTCAGTTTGCTGTGCCAGCATCATTTTCCCTGGCTGTTTAATCACCATGCTCTGAACCAGAGCTGCAGAGTATCTCATTATTCTGCTCCAAAGGTAGGAGAGGAAGGGTAGATGTGAAGAAAAACATCTGTTTCTGAGCAAGTCATAAGTAAGGTTATGCTGCCAACTGCAGTATAGTATCTGGGATACTGCAGTCAGTATCCCTGCAGCAGCTGTAGGAGAGGAATGAAATGAGAGGAAAGAAAAATCAACATGGAAAAACATTATTGATTTCTTTTCTGCAGCCCTGAGTTTAACCTGAGTTTAATATCACTTGAATTTAAAACATTTGGCATCTGCTGCTTGCTAATCCATTTGCAGAGCTGGATGAAAGTTCCTATCTGTTATCTTTGGAGGATTTGCAAAATCAGAAAGAGTTAAAGCTGGAGAAAGCTCTCCTGACATTCCCCAGGGTCTCAGAAAGGAGACCTGTTGACTCACATGTCCATGAGGGAAGTCAGACCATTTTGAAATGTTATGAAAGCAGCATCCAAGGCAAGCATCACTGCTGTGAGAGGCTGTGTCCTTCAGAGCAGTGCAGGGGCCCAAAGCACAAGGAAGAAAACCGTGCAGTGTAACACCCTGCAAAGACACCTCAGCTGGGGATCAGCTTTCCCAGTACAAAATCGAGAGTCTGGGGTTTGTTCTTGGCAGTGCTGCTGGCCCTGTCTGTCTTAATCTGGTCATCCAGGGCCAGAGGTGCAGAAGCAGCAGGTCAGGGAGGCCGTGGGGTAAAGGCTGGCAGGATGACACTGCCATTGCCTGGCACTGCTGATGTGCCCCAGCAGGGACCAACAAATCCTGAGGCAGAGAGAATCAATAGCTGCTGCTGAAATGTTTGGCTTTTGCCTTTTTGTCTCTCATTTCTCACAGTTTTCTTCAGGGTACAGGTCTGGCCTTAATCTGCTTGCCGTGAAAATCCGGGGAAGTGCTTGAACATGACACCAGGTCTTTCCAGCTTCTCTACATAAATCACACTTAATTTAAAATAAATTTCTAATGGGAATATTTGACATAACATTTTTCAGCTGGCAGAGCATTGCCCACCACATGCTGTGTCTTTCTTTCTGGAAGCTAGTACCACAGGAGAGCCTGAAAATTACTTTCTTGTAATGGGACTGCCTTCTCTTCCCTAGGTTTGCATTGATTTTGCTATCATTTTCAGTCATGAGTTAGAGGACATTTCAATCCTGCCACTCCAGCATCTCAAAAGGTAAAGCATTCTGCCTGTGGAATGACAGTGACTATTTCAGCATGGCTAGAGTTGGTTGAAAAAAAGAATTTCAAAGGTGTTTTTAGTGTTACGCTGCTTTTTAGCTGCCTCTTTAAAAACAAACAAAATGTAAGAAATATAAAAAGTAATAGAAAAGGATGACTAGGGAAAATGTGGACACACTCTGGAAGGAACTGGGAGGCCTGGTCACCCAGGACATGAAGAAGCCTGAGGTCCTCAAGGACTTTTTTTTCCCCCTCAGTCTTTTCTGGCTATGAAGTTCAAGAAGGCCAAGACAAGGTCCTGCACCTCAGTCAGGGCAATCCCAAGCACAAATACAGGGTTGAGAAGGGATTGAGAGGAGCCCTGAGGAGAAGGTCTCGGGGGTGTTGGTTGATGAGAAGCTTGATGTGCCCTGGCCATGTGTTTGCAGTCCCTAAAGCCCTCTGTGTCTGGGGCTGCATCCAAAGCACAAAGGGCAGCAGCTGGAGGGAGGTAATTCTTCCCCCCACCCTGTTCTGGTGAGATCCCACCTGCAGCACTTCACCAAGATCTGGGGCTCCCAGCATAAGGAGGACCTGGAGAGAGTCCAGAGGAGACCACAGAGCTGACCAGAGGGATGGGGCACATTTCCCATGGAAATGAGCTGAAAAAGTTGGTGTTACTCAGCCTGGAGAAGAGAAGNCCCTGGCCATGTGTTTGCAGTCCCTAAAGCCCTCTGTGTCTGGGGCTGCATCCAAAGCACAAAGGGCAGCAGCTGGAGGGAGGTAATTCTTCCCCCCACCCTGTTCTGGTGAGATCCCACCTGCAGCACTTCACCAAGATCTGGGGCTCCCAGCATAAGGAGGACCTGGAGAGAGTCCAGAGGAGACCACAGAGCTGACCAGAGGGATGGGGCACATTTCCCATGGAAATGAGCTGAAAAAGTTGGTGTTACTCAGCCTGGAGAAGAGAAGGGTCCAGGGAGACTTTGGAGAAGCCTCCCAGTATCTAGAGGGGACCTACAAGAATGATGGAAAGAGACTCTTTACAAGGATATGTGGTGATAGGACAAGAGGTAACAACTTTAAACTGAAGGAGGGTGGTTTCAGGTCAGATATGGGGAGAAATTCCTCACTGTGAGGGGTGGTGAGGCACTGGAACAGGTAGCCCAGAGAAGCTGTGGATGTCCCATCCTTGGGAGGAGTGTTCAAGACCAGGTTGGATGGAGCTTTGAGCAGCCTGGTCTAGTGGGAGGAGTCCCTGCCTATGGCAGAGGGGTTGGAATGAACTTGGTCCCTTCAAATCAAACCATTCTCTGAATCTATGATAGACACACCAGTGCCCTTTAGCCACGGAGCTGTACAGCACAAGAGCAGGGCAGTGAGGACAGAACAAACATAGCCAAAAAAGCCCCACAAGGTCGAGGAAAACTTGATAGTGTTCAGCCTATGGTTTTTTGACTTGAAATTTTTTCATGAGGTGCATTATGTTATGGCTGCTAACATTTTTATCTTTTCTTTTAATACCACAAAGTATTTGAGGTGAGAATGAGCAGAAGAGAAGCTCATGGATGTTTTAACCGGGTGTTTTAATGAGTAGCAAATTAAGTAATTACAGAATCAAGAAGGAACCTTGCATTTTGGGATCACTGGTTCAATCCCTACCACGACCAGCAGCAACCCTGGGATTTCTACTTGCTCTTTGCTTATTTCTCTGCATCTCACAGAGAAAGGTGGAAGAGATTTTTTTTCGAGGTGCTTTTTCCCTCTCTCCTGCTAGCAGACTCTATTGGGAGCCCAAGGACCTGGCTAGGGCTGGCCATTATTCCCACTGCTAAGCTGGGATATGGATAGGATATGTTGTTCCTAGAACTTCACACCTGAGTTCCTTCACAGTTGGTTTTCATCCCTTCATTTACTTACTTTCTCTAACAGAAAAAAGAAAAAAAAAAGAGTTACTTTCTATTGCTAAGACAGTAAGATGGGTATGCAGTTGCTTAGTACAGCTGAGGGATTCAGGACCACCATTCAGCGGGTCTAAAACATTGGTACTTTCATAACACCTATGAACATTAGAGCATTTAAGATGGAAAGCCTTGCAGCAAATGAGATGAACCTCTTTCAAAGGGTGTCTTTGTTTTTTAAAGCTTTTGGAAGACTCCTGAGACATGTGCCCAGAAGGCTGGCCATTTAATAAATGAGAGACCAAATTCTGTTTAATATTGTCTGTTTCAGAGAAGATGCTCCTGGCAGATGCTGTTTATCGAAACAAAAGCTTGATGGGTTTTGCTAATGATGGTGTATCCTACAAAATATTTATGTTCTGGGAATACTGAGTTGTGATCTTTTGGTAGGAGTTTTTATTGATGGAGTCTAGTACCCCATTATGGTAAATTTATCCTTTCCTTGGAGTTATATATATAAAACCTTTTCTCTGTCATTAGTTTTCCTGTCTCCAAAATGAGAATTAGCATTGCAGGATATTACGGTATGGGTGAAAAGATGAATCGTTACTCTTTGGAGAGGTAATTAACCTCCAAAGGCATCTGCCAGAGAGCTGCCATTATACCATCAGCTGCACTCTGTTTCAGTTTTAGCCTTTCCCTGTCCTCCTCCAGCTCTCAGAGGTGTGTTGTTTATCAGCTCAGTTCAGTGCAAGCAGGAAGATGGATACCATCAGCACAACACCTGCAGGCATCAGGGTGACAAATGGACAAATGGTGGGACTTTCACCAGAGCAGCACCCTGTGCTTTGCTCTCTTGCCATCAGGATGCAGAGCAGAGCTGTGACCTTGGCAGTGCACCTGAGCAGGTGTTGGCAACACCAGGGATGCTGATTAATTGTGCTGGCTCAGTGCAGGGGGTGCTGCTCTTTAATTCAAGCCTGTGCAAAGGAAAGAGGAACCCCTTAGGATAGGGCCTTTAGGTGAGCCCTGCTGGTCTGTGTCACAGAAAGACAGCTTTACAAAAGACACAGTGACTCTGTGGGAGAGAGAAGGGAGAAGAGCATCTCTGTGCTGGCAGTTCAGGTTTGAATCCTGGTGTGAGTGTACTGCAGCACAGAGGGAGAAATACTTAGCCTGTCTACAGGCACTTGTTTGGTAGTAAACAAGAAACACTGTTCCAAACAGAGATGATTAATGGTGACAGAAAAATTTAGGAACTGGGTAGAAAGCTTTATTCTGCCTTGATCACAACTACCCATTATGTCAGTAGGTTCTGATTTTTTCAGACTAATGGTAGGTGTACACTCATACAAACATGCAACTGTGCACTGATCTCACCCTCAAGGGACTGTGGATTTCTCTCTAATGCTGTCAGATTTATTTATAAAAGATAGAGTACACTTACAAATGCTCCATTGTGCTCTGTTATTTGGAACAGAGTGAAACCTAGTCCCAACAGATAAGGCAAAATGGAAGATGGTTTTTAAGTCTTTGCCCTCCCAAATGAAGTGATTTTTAATTGAAATGATTGATAAGTTTCTGTCAGCATGTGTGGAAAAAGACAATTAGAGTTTCATACAAAATTATTGGTAAAGAATGTACATTTTGTTGCAATACTGGAGGAGTGCTCAACTTCATATGACAATGGCAGCAATAACCAGTCTTTTGCTGCTGCTGCTTCTGTTGCAATGCAAGTTTTCCTGTTAAGGCAGTTTGGGTCTCTGTCACCCTTCAGTGACCAAGCTGTAGTTTAGCTTTTCCAGAACAAAGAGCTAGAAAGATGGTGGAGATGATCAAGAGATATCTTAAATAGGAAAGACTCTGTCATGCTTCCTGGAAATCTGACAACTAGTCAGATCAAAAAATCAATGCCCCTGATTGAGAGCCAGGTACTTCTCTGTGTTATTGCCTACCTGGGTTTGTACATGCAGTCTCCAGTGCTGGACAGAATGCTCTTGGTAATGCAGGACAGATTTCCAGAAACTTTGAGGGGTTTTCTCCCGCCTCTTATATGTCTGTTGCAGCATGTGTATCCAGATGTGGTACCACAGCTGTACATGCCTTTGCCTTCCCCGTCCATAATGTGGTTGGATTTTTGTGCAGATGGGCATGTGAATCTCTGTTTGCAGAAAAAGCACGACTTCTTGTACAAAAATCTCTGCTTACATAAGAAGCACATTGTTCTGAGCAGATAGTGAGCTCTCTTTAAACCTTGGCTCTTCAGTAAGAGCCAAATGCCACAGTGACAGAATTAAACTCACTTTAGTATAAAGACACTAGGAATGCATCTAAGCAGTGCTTGAAGCTTTCAGATATGGGCAAGTGCTACTGCATTAAAAAAAAAAAGCAATTGTTTCCAAACTCCGTTAGTGATTTTTATTTCACTGTTTGTATTGCATTCAGAGCATCAAATGATGCACCTCCTGAAGTGCAATGTTTATTTGAATCCATAGGTTCCAGCCTCTCCCAGTCAGTGGGAGTCTCTGCATTGATCTTGGCAGGCTCTGGACAAGTGTAGGCAGAGAAGACTGATTTTGTCACCAGAATGATGAGCAAGCTGCACCCCCTCTTCTGTTTTTGAGACCTCAACTCATGCAGGCATTCTTCTCAGGTTCTTGTTCCATTCCAGGTAGTAAGTAGATTTCACATGTACATCCTCACATCCCTATGCAATCCTTGCCTGGTAGTAGTGCTTTGTAAGCAACCATCCTTTACCAGAACAGTGCTTTCCTAGAGCTTTGAGCCTTAAAGTTTCTGCAGGGGACGCATTTCCTCCCAACAACTCCATTGTACCTCCTGAGAAGTGGCTCTAGTAAAAGAATTGTGAATTTGTGTGGATTTGTTTTTCTTTGCTGCCTCTGCTGCTTGAAGTATTCTCAGAAAGGTCAACTGACCTTTATCAAGCCCTGGCCACTGGCAAGATGATATCCATAACCAATGTACTTCAAGCAGCCAGTGCTCCAGCATGAGTGGTTTAACATCTGACCTCCTCAGTACAAATAGTGCAAGACACAGAAGGTACTTGACTCCTTTTCCTAGAGGAGAGCAAACTCCAACTGTGTAGCAGATAGGATGTAAAATATCATATGCTTATGACCTAGCTAGAGGGAAAATGTATCCAGTCCTTCATTTAGTTAAACGTAACAGTCCTTGCAGCTTGTTTAGTTTTTTCACTCTATGTATGACCTGTACTGCTGTCTGGAAAGATGCAAAGGTTACTCATTTCCTGGTATTGTTGAGGTTTCTTTTGATGTCACTTGCCTTAGCCTCTAAAGGAGAAGTACCTTAGCTAAATCTAAAATATACAGAATAGTAAAATGAAGGTAAATAACAGCCTTGGGGATGTAACACATACTTTTCACTTTCTGTGATACAGGACATAGCATCATCTGCTCCACATTGACCAGGGGTTTTATTACTAGATGTTCTTATCCCAGCAGCATTTGCTGGGTTTTGGTGTCTTGTGGCTTTGGTGGGGGTGAATTTCTGGAGGCTTGTTAATTTTTCTTTTTGCTTAGAAGTCAAGTGGTTCCTCATGTGAGGGCACAATAACTCTTTTGGTAGTGATTTTATACTGACATTTGATCATTATGTGCAGGTAGATTTATTGTTGGATATAGTTTTAAGGACAACTAGGCTTTGAGATACTCCCTCCCATGACCAGAGGATACACAAGAAAAGTAATAGTGATGTGATCATTTGAAATACCTTCTTATATTCAGAAAATTATAATCATTTATTCCTTGTTCCTAATTCAGAACTCATCCTGATTTAGAGATTTTAATTTTACTTGTAATGTTATTACCAGTTGTTAAATTATAGAAGTCTATTTTTCTTCTGTATGTCTGATGTAGATAAATGCAAAATCAGAAGTTACTTGAACTCATTTGAGATTAAATAAAAGAAAAATGAGAGAGAAGCTTGAGGGGGTGGAGGTATTTCAGGATGTTATCACATATTGCCTGAGCACTTAGATTCCAAGGTGATACATACCTAAAACCGCCAAAGACAGATGTATCTGACATTATCTCACCCTCTAAATGCTTGGTAAAACTACAGGAAAACTGAAACAATAGAGAAAAGAGGGTTTTTCTTCTTTTTATACCTCCACATGCGACAGTTACCCTTAAGAAAGCCTGTCACATCTTTTGATAAAAGGTCCATCTTCAGTTTTAAATGGGAGCTATCCATGCTGAAGCACAGATTCAAAAGCACTTTCTATAAACAGCCCCTCGGGAGCCTTTAGCTCCCTGCTAACACAACAACCACCGGAAGAGTCAGCTGCTGAGGCAGGCTGTCCTTGCCAGAGGGGCCGGGGGGGAGCCTGAGCCGGCTCCGTGCTGCGCTGGCCCCTGGCAGGGCACCAGGGCAGGTGGGTTCGCTCGCACACCCGGGGGAGTTCACAGCCCCTCTGCACAGGCTGGAAGGACTCGAGCCTCTGTGAGAGCCAGGCACGGATTCCTCTCCTCTCCTTGAAAGTCTGAGGCAACACCGTGGAAGCAAATGAAGCTGCACTCTGCTCTCACAAGCACTTTTAGGGATGTGTCAGATAAATGTATGTGGCTCAGAACAAGACGAAGCAAGAACTAAGGGCAGCTCCTCAGCGGGTGTAGCATGGTGCAATGCCTTGTGCTCTCAGGGAACTGTGACCAGGAATTGAGTCCATGTGGGGGGATCTGTCCCCAAGTCTGCTGAGAGCAGACAGGCGTCTGTCCCCAACCTCTGCAGCAGCAGCTGCAGGAGTTTGGATGAGAGAGACGCCTGTAATGAGCCCAGACTGGCCTTCTCCTGCCCCTCCTTTTAGCACAGACTGTTATCCAGGACACTCGCTTGCAGAAAATGCTTTTTGCTCAGTGGTGAAAGCTCCTGAATGCTGCTGAAGGACACTGTTTTTTTTCTCTACCACACATGCACTGTGTCCAGTAGAAATCGATTTTAAAAAAGAAAAAAAAAAAAAAAAAAAANNNCCCGGGGTGAATTTACTAAATCGTTCAAGTGGGAGGGAATGAAGAGGTCTGCATCCTGCTGGTTACTTTTCTGCACTGAAGGATCTCACCGGGTCTGCAGCACAGGAGGAAGGCAGTGATGCACAGAGGTGTGTGTGAGAGCACGAGGGAACAAGGATCTCTCTGTGGCTGCAGGCTGCAGGATATGAGCAGAAACAGTGAGTAGCAAGAACCTCTCCTTTGAGACAGAAATACTTAAAAACGTTTTTCTGAAAGGGGATGCCTAGTATAGGCTTGGTGAGGGAGGGTGTGGGAAACACAAGAAAACCCTTTCAACAATAGAGCTGCTGCAATGGTGAGCTCGATAGTGCCACCCAGAGTACCTTTTTGCATAATATATGATGCTCTGTGTGGGTCTGGAAACTGGGAAGATTAAAGCAGATGATCTTTCTGCATGCAAAGCAGCCAGAGACAGCAATGATGGATTATTACTGAATACATTTCTGGCTGTGCATAATTGTGGTTTGATCTTCCTTGTTGAACTTCTACCACCATCTCTCTGCCAGAGTATGTTACTTAACTCATAAGAGCCAAAAACACTCTATTTCTCCATGTTTTGACCAGAGCTCTCTCTGGGGTCACTTGCATTGGAAGTAGGTTACTGCCAGCTCCAGTAAAATATTAAAATGGCATCAAAACATCCTAAAGCAGACCAGCAAGGTGAATCAGGTAACTGGCTGCATGTAGGGTCTGGGAAAAAAGTATCTGTTCAGATTTTGATAGGCATGAGCTTTGTTTAACACTTTGTGGTTGCCTCTGCATTATGTGATGTCTGATTTGCACTGAGAATGTTAATACAAAACAACAGAGGAGGATTGTTTTGTCATTTAATTTCCTGTCATTTCTATTTGACATTTATCACACAAATATTGTGCAATGTATTTCCTGAGTAAGGGTTAAATAGTCCTTGACACGTAGAGGTGAACCATACAGAAGAAAAATTTTCTCTTGCTTACAAATCAAAAGCAGATTCAAAATGGAAGTGTCCATGTGCACTGGGAGTTTCAGCAGCCCTGAGATCCAACTGCTGAGGGACAGGCAAGTGGTCTTGGTCTGCACAGCTGAGCTGCAGATCTCCTGCACACAAGGGTTTTGGTAACATGGTTTGTACTGCTGCCCTCTCCATTGGTTAGAAGAGATTTATTGCAGGCTTGTCAGTGTGGATCATCACCTGCCTTAATATCTGTGAGGCATCACCCACTTCATTAATCTATAATTTATCCCTTGCATTAAAAACATTTCTAATTGCACATGGTACCTATGAACACTTAGGTGCCTTTCACTTGTTAATAAATACAAGTGAGAAATGCACAAACTGCCAGAAAATGTCCTCCTTGTTTCTATTCCCTTCCCCAGCTCAGTAAAGAAAAACTGGAAATTTGAGGAAAGATTTAAATCAAGCTTATGTTTAGATCTTTTTTTCTCCGAGATAAATAAGAAGTTATTTTGAAGCAAGGCTTAAAATGGAGATATTACTCCTTCACTCGAATCCCAGAAGCATTTCATCTTTATTTCAACACTTATCATATTGGCAATTACTCGAGACTTATATATATTTATATGTAAGCATAGATATACCCACAAGCAGTCTTCCATTTACATTCAGCATTACTGTTGGTCCATAATGTCAGGCTGTGCTAATTAAGTTGTAATGAACAAATGCACATCATTTGCTTTCCAAGCTTTTTCATCTAGAAATGTAAGATTTTTATGTTCATTATGACATTAATTCTCCACTTACATACTGTTGCTGAGCCTTTTGGTTATAACCTTCAAGAATATGGATGCTTTCTATTTTCAACATTTTAATTTCTAGCCTAAAAAAGAGATGTCAACAGGTGAAAAGTGTACTTTAAAGCCTTATTATGCTGCTCAGTTCTGTCTCTAATATTATGAAAATTTTTCATTTATTCAAAATTGAAGAATTTGTGCCATAAATGTAGCTCACAGTACTTTTATGTGATAAATAAATGATACAAATAATACATTTTTCACTCTCAAAGGGATAAATATGTTTTAATTTGGATCAGCACATAGCTTGTAGGGGTATATAATTTTATTAATGCTTCCATTTTTTCTTTAAGATATCTGGAATTGTCTCATTCCAATTTGCACAGGACTCAATACAAAATGACACATAGAAAGCAACTGGTTGCCTCTAGACAGCAAAAGCTCAGTTCTTTCTGACCTCAAAATATTGGCTTGTCATGAGTTGCAGAGAAGGGAACCATTTGGCTGGGCTCTGGTTTTGGCTCCCGTTTCTCCGAGCTGTTCAGCCAGGCACAGAGTTCTTCCCTGTCCCCCAGTTGCACTGCAATATGTTTGGAGTTGCTGGAATTTCATGGCACAAATTGCCACGCTGAGCAGAGCCTGGCTGTGTAGCTCTGGCTTTGCTGAGCCTGACAGCACAGCCCTGAGGAATAACTGCAGGTAATTCCCATGGGTCAGGTTTTCCACGGGTGCTCTTCAGTTTTGGCCAGTGCCAGGAGGAGCCAACCCTGGTGCTTCCCTGCAGCTGCACCCCGCTAACAAACACCAAGTTGGGACCTCCTTGCTGAGGAGAGTCAGCCCAGTAAGTGCAGCTTGTGAGAAGAAAATCTGCCTGCAGGATTAGTTGTATCTGTGAAATCAAGCACTTGTGATGGTTGTTCCTTCTGAAGCCAATTCTCACCCCTAGAAGGATTCTGAGATGCAGTTTCTTGGCAGGCGGTCCCGTAGTCCCACTTGCAGACCAAACCACAAGGCTTGGCACCAGAAATAACTGCATGGTCCATGGCCTAAAGGATACCTATACTGATTCCTGTTGAAAATGCAGGATGCATGCAACTTCTCTGTAGCTGCACTTATTTTCCTACCTCATGGTGAAGAGCAGCTTCTCTTTTAGAAGCTCTGCAGCCTGTTCCTGCAGCTGAGGGAGGCTGGGGAGTGGTGGCAGCAAAACATACCCGAGTACACATCAGGCCCCCAAAGCCTGGGAAGGGCCTGAAGTGCTCCAGGAGATCAGAAAGCCTAGAGAGGGATCAAGAGCCATGATCAGTGTTGAGAGGGCAAGAGAAGCATGAGGAGAGCACATGTGTTTCCATCTGAGAGGCTTCAGGACTTTGTGGTTCTCTCTCCATACCTCTTTCCATCTCCTTCTAGGTGAGTGTTTCCTTTACATGGCACTAGAAAGTTGCAAGCAGGAACTTCAAGCATGGGGAAAAAATGGAAACACAAACCTGTGCTGCAACCACAGTCATCTTCTTTTTTTTCTGATGGCAGCATCCCACTACTGCCTTGCTGGGCTAAGATGTTTTCCCTTACTTGTGGGGTTTTCATTGTTTTTATACTCTTCTCTGTTATCTATGTTTTAGGCCATTTTTTCCTCCAGAGCATTGTTTAAGACAATGCACTGAGGAATTAGTTCATGCAAGTCATCCCTGAGCACAACTAAAAAGCCTTGAAAATGATGAAATGTGTTTGTGTCATCTGTGGATGCATTGATATTTATCCCTATTATCCTTAATATTTTCAATGCAAGCCGCACATAATTTATCAGCTCTGTTGTCAAATGCTGCATGTAATTGTGTTTAGTAGAAAGCCTGGTGGGAGAGAGGGGAGAACAGAACGGGGAAGCTAACCAGGAGAATTTTTCCCAGGACAATTGCAGAGCAGACCTTGCTTTGAATTTGGTGGCCATCTATTCTTTTCAAGTACTCCCATGACACATGTTGTAAAAGTGGAGCAGCAGCATATCAAATGTAAGAATGTAGTTCAGCAGGGGCAACACAGATAAATGTCTCATGCAGAGCATGAGACTGGAAATGCTTCGAGGGTTTGCCAAGTTGAACAGTTGTGTAGCAGCCCCTTGCTCATTGACATCACTCTGAGAATGGAGTCCCTTGGATACAAGATGGCAGTGCAGTGCAGTGGTCTCCTTTCAGTATCAGTACTATGCTACTTTGAGTAGAACAGAAGGTTTAGTTCTTTTCGAGACCTCCATGAAAACACGGATATAACACGTTTCACAGATGGCAGCACTTAGATTGGGGATGTCAGCTGCAAAAGATGCCAGAAAAAAGCTTTAATTTCTGTAGAACATGGCTCTGTCTATGTTCCTGGGCTGTTCTGTATTCAACAGCTGGGGAGTCACAGCAGAAGACCTGACAGTGAGATCCCTTAGAGTGTCCTTTGCAGAGTTGCTAATTAAGTCACAAGGTCAGGGAGCATGCCTATAAAGTATCACCAGGAACACACTACTATAAAGTATGGCTGTGGGAGTAGCAAAGGGGACAACTTGTGGACAAGAGCCTCCACTCTATTCCCTACACACAGGCTACTGCAGCCTGTGTGACAGCTGGCTCTTCTGGGGCTTCTCCCTTTCTCCATTTCTCATAGTGACCTCTGGTGTGTTGGCAGCACAGTCCTTTGGAAAGTGTTCTTGCTTATGTCTTTGTCAAAGATGCATGGAGAGATTCTCACCGAGATTTTTTGCATCTTGTAGGGCTAAAAAAGGGCATTGAAAACATTTAGATCTTCCTGCTAGCTGTTGTCTTCCACTCTGGAAGAGCTGCAGTGCAGGGAGCATGTTGGGAATTGACAGACATCTTCCCTGGGCCTGGTAAACCTGATTAGGAGACAACCCTTCTGCAATTCTCTTTTTGCTACTCACTTAGAAAAGCACTGAGGAAGTACACTGCTGTTGGAAGGAAGAGGCTGCAGTACAGGGCAGTTTAAGGGTTATAGGGAAAGAAATTCTTTTTCTTTCTCTCTTTTTATCTTCTGATCATGAATGGAGATATGGAGATTGCAGTAAAACTCTGTGTTCTCCCAATGTGCTTTGCTCATAGGAAAAGGTAACATTGTGACCTGGAACCTCAGCACCTTAAGCCTAGTCTTTGAGTGTGATGTGTTTAAAAAGAGATTTCTTTGGTTTGGTCTGGTTTCCCCATGGAAAGGATGCTGCTCCAGTGCAGAGCAGGGCTGTGGTATTACTACTCCATTGGTAGAGATATGTAAGGCTTTGCCTTTCCCCTGTTGAAAGCTGCATCTATGCTGTGGACCTTAGCTGGCATTGCCTGCTTGTGAACAGGAGAAAACAAGGCAGCTACTGAGCTGCCATAGGTATGAGGAGGCTGGACCAGGGAGCCCCATCCAGGCACCAGCTCCTACCAACTACATAACCCCTCAACCAGCCTGGTAGGGAAAAGCTTTTCCTGCTGTGATGAAACTGTGCCCCATGCACTGACTGCACTGACTGTGAGTGACAAGCGTTGTGCTGTAGCTTGAAAAGAAAAAAGGGAAATAGGACATGGTCTGCTCTGGTGTGCCAGCCATGTGGGAGAACTAACAGTGACAAGTGCCTGTCTTAGGCAGAACAGGGGGTGTGAGGGATTTGAGCAAAAAGGGTTGCCATGCTGGTAGTTTGATGTCAGCCCTCACTGTGCCAGAAGAGCAGCTTGTCTCCTGTTAATAGATAAGCAGAAATTTCTGTGCCTCTCTAGCATATTAACAGCAGTTTGCCTCTGTTTTGTTACATAAATAGATTAAGCTTTTGCTGTGCTCCTATCAGACAAATTTTCTTTTTGAATAATCGTCAGATATTCTCATCAGTTTTGTCCTACAAGCAAGGTTTTGAAAAACCCCTGAAGAGCTGACTGAACAGTTGCTTTTCTTTCAGCATCTGTAGCTGTTTAGTATTTTGCTTGTCTGTCTCTTCAGGTGCACAGGGGAGACAGAGCTGCTCTCTCCAGTCTGTATCAAGACAAGCAGAACTTGATCAACTGGGGAGAGAGGACGAACTGCCACAGCAATGCCAAAATTTCTGGCTCATGTTCTTGAGCTCTGCTGTTCGTGTGTCAGAAATTGAAAGTGTAACTGGGTGAATAATCCTCAGGCCATGAAATTCATAAGTGTCTGGGTTTCACCCAGCTCTTTACCAGGGATTTTGTGGGTCCAGTTTTAATTCTTCCTTCCATTCGACATGGGAATCATGTAATTTATGCGGTTCTGGAGGTGTGGAACCAGGCAGTGCTTTTTATCATTGCTATTTTATTTATTAATTTATTTAAGTTCTATAGTGACCTGTTACCCTCCTTATGAAATCAGGATTTTACAAGTATTTAAAGAAAACTGACATGTGAAGGAGCTTTATATAGTTCTGGATACTTATTACCAAAAGCTAAATGAACTTACATTTGTTGAAACAAAAAAAAAAACGTAATACTGCAGTTGTAATAAAAACACCTGCTATGGTGAGGTCAGGCATCAATGACCTCAGTGACAGAGCTTTCTTTAAGCAATTTTGTGAGCAAAAATAGTGACTGATTCTTTCATGGACAAATTGCTTTTTGTGTTAAATTTCTGCTTAAGAACCTCCTCTAAGGTCAGACCACTACAGTATCACTACAGTACTCATCTCACAAGCTGAATCCTGTGTTGGATTTAGTATCTCCTATAACTTTTAGCCTAATACTTACCTCTTGGCAGACTCTTCAGGCATAGCCAGTAATGAATTAAAGAGATATTTCATACCTGAGCCAGGAATTTATTTATCTCACTTCCGTGGATCCACAGAGTGGAAAGACCAGGATACTGACAGCATGTCTTACTGGCATGTACTGAGAGTTGTGTTGAAAACACTTACCTAACTACTTTTATACATCTGAATCCTGTTACTCTCTAATTAGCTCAATATGTGTCTGACCTTATGTGGTGAAACTGTATCAGCATGAAATGAGTCTTCACTGGACAATGGTGAAAGGAGTCAACTGCACTTGGAATTTTTTTTTTTTTTTTTTTTTTAACACAGATTTGCAGACCTGGATTGAGATTCTGGTGACACTTTGTAGGCTTTTTGTGTGATGTTGCAGAAATATATTAGTATTCATGACCTAACCTAGAATGTTATTAATGCTCTCCTGCATTCTGCTTACAGTGTGAACATGTAGACAACTGTCACTAATTCTCCAGAGCCAGTAACCCGGATTTAGTCTTGCAGAATTTGCTGTCACACATAGTGATAAAGCATAGGAATGATATCTGGTTGGGGTCATCTTAAATATAAAAGCATTATCTACTCTTGCAGTCTGAGCTATAGGTTATTTCCGTGAGGTGGAAAAGGCTGCCTAATTTTATTTCTCCTTGTATAGAAAGGACAAATAATAAGAACAAAAGCTTTTGAGGGTAGCAGGTGAAGTTTCTTGTAATTTTTTTCCCCCTAAATCAGTGACTTCTCTTTAGTAATCAGATCCTGGTCATTTTCCTTTTTTTTTTTTTTCCCCCTAAATAGTTTTTTTTTTTTTTTAATAAATACCTTGTGTTTTTTTTTTTTTTTTTTTTTTTTTTTTTTTTTTTTGTAACTATAAAAGTGTTGATTTGGTGGGGGCTTTTTTAAATCACAGCTGTGTCAGCCCTCCTTCCACCCCCTCATTCCCTCAGCAGTGGATGAAAATTTGCTGCAGTGCATTCTGATAGCCTCAGTGCTTGTCCTTTAAGTCAGTTCTGTGGTTAAACAGATACTTTGAAAAAGATGACAGAATCCAAAGAGGATGAAAAATCATCCCAGTTTTCCCTAGGGAAATAAGATCCTTGATGTAGAGTCTGTGTTACTTAGTTTTACTCCTATATCATTTTTCTACTGTGTTATTTTTCCCCCTCTCAAAAAGACACAGGGATCTTGCCAGGCACAATATCAGCACACTAACTACAAAGGGCCCTAAAATGCATCTCCCTGTGTGCCAGGACAGCAGAGTAAAATACTGCAGCTTTCTGTGAGAGTCCATTTTGTACCACTGGATTACAAGAGAGTGTGACATAAAATTTATTCCTATTTTCTGACCTAGAAAGACAGATGAATAATGTAAGATTGTCATAAAAAAGAAAACTGGCTCAAGATTTATTCTTTAAAAGAAACAAATACTATTAATTCCTTCCTCTCTGGTTCCTTCTTCTTGACTAGCTCCCTAGCAATCACTTCTAAATTTCATATTTGCATTTCTGCCAACCTGGCATGCTATATAGAAACAAAGCTTTTCAATAATATATGTGCTGTGCCTGCTCTGAAAGCATATTTTGGCGAGGGCTTTCCTAACTTGAACTGGTATCCACTTCCTGAGATTCCTTTTCTATTACTATTTAATTTCAACACAGCCTGAGAGAAGCTGCTATCCAAGGTCCTGGCAGCAGAGTTACACAGGCAACTGCTCCCTGCAAGAATTTAGGGGCTATCAAGGAGCCGAAGAAGCAGCCCTGGAAATTCAAATCCTGCATGCAAAGAGCAAAGCTTCTCACTTGCCTGTACTCCCAGTGAGGTTCAGAGCTGTTGCTCCTCGGGGGCTTCTGGGGATTCATGAACTTGCTGCATCACAGAGAGGCTCAGTGCTAAAAGGTCTGTACTGCTGCTGATCACCCCTAAGGGCAGGGTTGGACACCAAGGGCTGTTAGGACTTACATCGAGAACCTTTCCATTTTCAGCATTCCAAGGGGAGGGTTTTTAAAGAAACAACAGGTTCCTACTGATTTCTGCCAAGCCAAAAGCAGACTGTGGGCCAAAACTGTTGGTAGTGAGAAATCAGTAACTAGGGCATCCTCACTTCACTTCTACAAGGAGCACATCCACAGATGTAAGTTCTGGAGGGAAGTTCTTAATATTTTTTCTGATCTGCTGAATCACAGAAGATGGACATGACACAGTTTTCCTGGGTTTAAGTAATCTGAATTTATGATTCTCTTACTAGTTCTTACTAGAATGAATACAAACTGTCCCTGGATTCAATCCACCCTTTAAAGCTTACCATTCACAACTGTGCCTTAGGATATTCAATTATGGGATCACTTATGCTAAATAGAATGGCCTGGGTATTGGTCATGGGTATGAAAGTGTAAAAGCATATTTTAGAAAGTTATTTTAGAAAATGATTGTGCCACAACATAAAATTAAGCTACTCACTATATTGATATTTGTGCCTATGTAATTCTATGAATAATTTTATAGAAAGCCATGTGATAGGATGAGTGCTTTTTAGGAATTTCATACTAAGAGATACAATAGACTACATTTTTTTAAAAGTAAGAGAATAATTAAAACTTGTTCTTCCTACAATTCTCATGGCTTTGTTTCTAAAAGCCAACCAAAATTAAGAATTGCTGACGCATGTTAAAATGTGTATTTTTATTCTATTATGGAAAAATACATGTGAAAGAGAAACTTCAAAAGGATAAGGGTTTTTTTAGTAGATCTAACTTTAGATTCTTCCTTGTCTTGAGGTTTGAAGAGGGGTTTTTTCCCAAGTTAGATTGTTTTTTCAAGTTTGTGACACTGACAATGTACTAACACAAACTGATGATGATGTTTTTATTTACAAAGCACTATGGATAGATGTTAGTAAAATAACTCCCATTTTAAGATAATTTTTTTCTTTGTTCAGTGGCAAAACAGTTTTATCTTTCATAAGATAGAATTGCAAAAATTTTTCAGTATTTTTACATAAAATGATACAAGTTGCATCACAAAACAGCTTTTCACAGAAAATTTAGAAAAAGTGGTGAAAAGCAGTACAATGTTTCAACTTCAGATTAAACCACAGAATTTTTAACATTAGGAATATAACAGTAAAAATGTATGACCACCATGAATTCTCAGGATCAGCAATCTCTGTGGGTAGTTTTTTGATTGCCTGCTCCCATACTCTATCAAATTGTTGCATTTGAATATTTAGCTCAGCTCCTTTGATCTCCTTCCTCTATTCAGCTCACGTTTCTCTCTGTACTTCCTCACGTTGACACATAATGAGAAATTATTTATAGATAATCGAATCTCTCTCAGTTTTGGAGCCACTGTGAGCCTGCTATATTGCATACATTTGTCAATAAACTACGATGTGATTTATTTCAATGCACCTAAAGCCATCTTCACAAATGGAATTCACTTGCAAAAAGATGTTCACCTGCTTTGCAGAATTGTTCCTCTCAGGTACTGTTCTTATTTGGACAAGCTTGTAGAACAAAACCAAAGCTAACAAAGTAGCTGTAGCAGCCTCCAGCGTGCCTATCCTTGGGAAATACCAGTGGTTCATGTTTTTACAGTTGTGTTTTAGCTCCTTCACAGACATGCTCTTGTTGCGTGCCTTCCTCAAAACTCCTCAATTTCTCCATTTTGTCACCACATTTTTGGATGGTATTTTACAATACACTTGGTGCATTCCCAGTTGCAAGACTGTGTCTATGATCTGTGTGCAATAAAATGGGAAAACCTTATGCACATTCATGGAGTGACTTGGTATGGCTGGAACATGTACAAAGCACACGTGGAAGAACGAGACAAGTGCATGGGAAACCAAATGCAGCAAAAATTCATTCTGATCTCTTGCTTATTTTCCTAAGCACACTGGCATCTATCTGTACAATAATATTGGCCCCACTGAGAGAGGATTCTCCTGTTAACTACACTGTTGTACAGTGAGTTTCCTGCTTATCACAGCTGTCGCTTTGCTGAAGTGTCCTGGGATGTGCAGCTGTCAGCTTGCTGTGTGGAGCCAGACCCATGTCAAGCAGCTGCCACCCCATATTCATATCCTATCTTGAATCAGCTCAAAGGCTGCTTGCCTAAAGGGACAGTCACGAAGTCCTTAGATGCCCAGCTTTTCTTATCTAAGAAGGAGTTCTTGTAACTTTTAGGTAGCACTTTGGTAGGTGTATTTAAGGGCTTTTTTTTTTTTTTCCCTCTTGTAACATATCTCAAGTTTGCAGCAAAATCTGTATTTCACCAGGCATGCACATACCCAGTGCACGTTCAATCTTTGACCGTCTGTGTGGCTGCTGTTAACATTATTTATACATTACCAGACATGGGCTGGAAGCAGCAAGATAAAAGCTGTATTTTATGAGTGCTCCCAGAAGCACTACCCTCAGTTGCATAATTACCTGTGGCATCTGCTGGGAGATGTGTGTTACAAAATGGTGGGAGCTATTCATTTGCATACAAATATTACTCTGGTTTTCCTCCGTTTGTCAACTGACCACGGCATGCTTGACATCTTCCTCATCTAGAGGAGGAATGATCCCTGCTTTCTTCTGAAGCCAGGCATGATAAGCAGCACCTGTGAGAGGGAGAGGAGAGTGTGCATGAGGATACACAGGATAACAGAGGCTGCACAGCAACACTTGGTATGAGCCTATGTGTGCAAGAGAGAGGGAGAAATGGGTTGGATGTATGCTGCAGGCTTCCTGTTGGCCTCCTGTAGTACTAGGAAGAATTGTACCTCTTTAATCAAGCACACATAACTTTAATTAATAATGAGGAAGGCCATCCTGCCTAATTAGGGTTTCCCTGCTGACCCTGCAGGATGTTAGTTATGAACCTCATCAAATCTGCATTCATTCACTCTACAAAACATCATTCATTAATAACTTTTATTTTTGTCTGATGCTTCAGCTCTCTGCCTTTCTCTTCTCAATACCATCTTTTCCTGCCCCTCTCCATAAATGTAATGCCAGACAACACCTATTTCTTCCACTCTTCTAAGGCAAGTATTAGTCCAAACTAATGCACTTGCATTAGTACATGCATTTGCATTTTTGCAGTGGACAGGAGAACAAGATTTGCATTTGAGAGGAAGAAATGCTTTCTGGCAGTGAGGATGCTGAGATAGACTTCTTTGGGTAGGTGGTCTCACCAGGAATAAAAGGCTTTAAGAACAGTTTTGATTATTTTTCACCAAAAAAGCTGTAAGATGTAGTTGAGTCTGTTTGGGGGCAGGAACCTAAACCTGGTGATCATTCAAGATCCCTTGAATCATCATTATTCTTCAATTATTCTAGCACAATAAATTCTGCATGTTCAACTCACTGCCTGCCACTGTTTCCAGTTAAGGGCTTTTTGGGAGTGGTGACAAAAGTATAAAAGTAATTAATATAGCTAGCAAATTTTGTAGTGACACTCTTAGGTACCTCCAGGCATCAGATGAGGTACTAAGCTGTACCTCAGCTTCAGAACATAGTTCTGCATCTCTGAGAGCCTTTAAGCCATCAGGGTATTCCATGCGTGAGCTTTCATGGCTCCTGTTAAGGAGCTATTTCACTGCAACTTTGCAGTGGCAGTGCCAAGAAGCAGACAGGGCACACAGCTCTCATACCATCTCATCTGCCCTGCAGGTAAAGGATTGAGGCCCCTGGAGTTTCTGCCATGCCCCTTGGATAATTAAGGATTTCAAGCATGCTAAGTTGTGTTAATTACCAAGCAGTCTTCCCACTGCAGGAATCTCTTCAGGAGAGGCAGGGATTTCAGACTGCAGCACTTCAGACTGCTTGCTGTATGTGCTGTATGCAGGGCACCACTTAGAGCAGGTGAATGTTATCATACCACCAGAAAGTGGGATGTAACCCCCTGTCAAATTTCAAGTCTGGTAATTAAATTCCTTCCACCTACATTCCCCTTCCCATTTCAATGGAGAGAGTTACACTTCAATTCTTTTTCTAAATATTTATGTAGGGTTAAGGGGAGGAAAATTAAATCTTTCTTGCTGTCCATTCCTCATCTGGTTACAGCTGAGCAATGAGTGTATCACTACATTTGAATGGTAAAGTGCTTTGAGAATTTTGGGAGGTGAAAAACATTTCATACCAAATCTCATCCCCTAAAGTGTTTCATTAACTTCTTACAAAATAATGTCTGCTCTTAATCTTGGTAGAATAACATGGAGGTCTCTAATACACACTATAGGTCTGAAGCAAGACAAGATGCAGGTAATAAATGGTGAGCCTGGGCCATCAAGCCCAGCAACTGATCAAAACTTCACAATGCCAGTGCCTCTCCAGGTACACGGTTTTGGGTTTTTGTAGTTTCTGAATAATTTCTAATTGAATTAAGGCTTTTCCTGAGTTTCTTCCAACCTATTTCTAAAGCCACTGATGTTACAAATGAACAGAACACGCTTTCAGTACTTACTTGTCTATATAATTTGTTTTTTCTTTTAAATGAGCCCAAGTATCTACAAAAGAAGAAACAGTCAAAACCTGACCTCCAAAGGAATTACAAGACAAGAAATCCATAGTATTCTAGAATAGAACAAGGCCTACTATAAGCCTGTTCTAGTACAGAATGGTGGTGTCTCATTTTTAAAGCTCTGGTTTTTTATAAAGAGCTGAAGCGTGCAGCTAAGGAAAGTATGTAAGCAGATTTGATTTGATTTGCTGGAGAGCAGTTAGCTTTGCCCCTGCAGGCTGCATCAGCTGGCACAGCAAGGGACACTGTGGTGACTGCAGGGACATGATTTTGACCTGCCTGTGCCTGTAGCCCCTCTGTGCCACTGGCTGTGGCTTTCTGCTTTGGGGTCTGCTTAAAACTCTGCTCGATGCCTCAGTGCTTCCCCAGCTGGTAAGACTCAGTGTAAGTGCTGGAGCATTTCTAAAGTTGAATCAATAGTTGCTATTGCTGCTTTCTGCCAAGACTTTAACCTTTTGTTAAAGCAGTTGTGCACAACATTAATGAGTCTCTGCAAATAGAAGCCTGTATTAAATTGGCACTGGAGTTTGTGCCCTGGAGTTTCTTCAGACACTAAACTCAGCTGAAGGGAAACTATGAGTTTTATTCTAAAATGTTAAGTACCCAGAATTTCCTCTCTTCTTCAGCGGATGCACAGCAAGTCATCCCTTCTAAATGACCTTGTTAGCTTGAGTTAGAGGCATTTAGTGTTATGACTCAGCATTACAAGCTGTATCTTTCTAATTCATTTCTCATCTTTCCTTCCACTCTGAGGCCAGCTGATGGATGCAGAGATGGGGGCCTGTTGAAATGCCAAAAGCAGCTCTCAGCATGCCGTGAGCCCTACAGGAACTAGCTAGCCTGGATCTACCAGGATTGTGGGCTAAACTGATAGGCCATGTGCATGTTCTCTGTAGTGTACACATGCCTCACACATAAACTTCTGCTCAGTATGTCAGTCTTTATGGTATTCCTGAGAATTGCTCAGGTTACGGAGCAAGATGCCTGAAATGGTGCTTTTCCTTTGAGCATTCTTCATAGGAAAGGTTTGTTTAATAATCATTACAGCTTAAGTCTTGAACAGCATTCCAAGCCTTTCATGCCATATCATCTGATTATAGCTCTGCTTGCTTCACAGACAGAATATGCAAATCCCCACAACATGTTTTTACAATGAAATGAGAAATTACCAGAATTTTATTGCTGGTTTTCTTCTCTGCTACCTCCTGGACAAAAGCCACCCTCAAATCATTTCTCTCATCTGGTTGGTATCTGGTGGACTGACAAAGTAAAACCATCAAGATCAGAAATAATTACAAAAGCTTAAGGGAAATCTGAAATGTGCATGTTCTCTGGAAAAAAGACAAAGCACTTTTTCCAGATCACTGAAACAAGTGAGCATATTCCACATAGGTTTTGTTAAATGATATATTTTAAAAAAAGAACCTCTTATCTTGTCAATTGGATGGAAGGAATCAAAAGGATTTAAGTCTGAAAGTGAGGCATGGAATGTGGATTATTAAATGCAGAAAAATTTAAAAGACTTTGCAGGATGAAAAACCAAAATGTGACAGGCCTGATCCTCTGTGGTGCTCAGGCTCCTGAAGGCACTTGTGGTTGATTGGTAAGTGCCACAACAGAGCAGTGGGAGGACCAGGCTCTGCTGGGCAAAGTGCACTGGGGTGAATATTTCCAGGGTAGAGCAGAGGGAGGAATGGATCTGCCAGCATTGAGGTGGAGGTGGAATGACCTAGTTTTGCTTCCATGGACCTATAAAACTTGTTCAGTACTGCCTCCATGAACCCTAGGGTCTTTCTGGTGGGATGCTGCCATCTGTTGGCTCTCCCATCTTCCCCAGCAAGATGAAAGGGAGGGAACCTGATAATCCTGAGAATAGAGGTGCTGGGAAAATAGAAATTCCATGGTTCTGCATTGTGCTGGCACAGACCAGAGCTGTTAAAGATGGAGCCAGCACGTTGGCCATCAACCTTGGGGCTTCTGGGCTTCTGGAATGTTTGGGGCCCATCTAGCAGATGGCTTTCCTCAGTAACTGGAACATAAAGCACACCTAGTAGAGAAGGTATCTGGCTGCAAAAGAGGACTGGAGAGCCAGAGTGGCCTTCATATGCCTGGGTCCTGACTGCTGAGGGGACTCCCTGAATGAGCCAGAGGTGTGGGGGCAGCTCTGGCTTCTCCTGTTTGCCAGGCTGGGGCTGAGCTGAGCAGCAGCTCTGTCCTTAGAGGTTTGTGAGTGTCTGCACTGTACCTGCAGGGAGAGGGCAGCAGCCTGGCAGTGCCACACGAACAGGTTTGAGTGTTTGCTGAGTGTGCCCACATCACTGGCTGAGTGAAGAGCAAGTGTTATCTCTTCCAAGGACACAGGAGACTTTTGAGTTCATGGAAACATAGGATTATAAAGCCATCAGCATAAAATAGTACGATTTAATTTTCTGAAATGCAACTAGATAGATAGGGAGATTAAATTATGGTCCATTAATTCTCTAAACACCTAAATCCATGTATTTTAAAAATATCTCTTAAGTGACATTAAAATAGGTCTAGACTTCAGTAAAATATTGATACAGTTTTTCATTTCATGATGTTTCGAGATTTTCACATCAGGTTGGGTTGTTTTTTATAGTGTATGCAGCCTGAAGTAGAGGTTGGATTTGTTACCTAAGACTTATTCTAAGTGAAGTGAATTTGGTAATGGTATGTGTTTGAACTAAGTTGTTTTTCAGAGATTTCTTTACTTTGCACTTCCTCTGAGGTTAAGCTGCCAAATAGCACAGCTTGGGCTCTTTTACTGGTTCAGAAAAGACAGGAAGAAGTTTCCCCTGAAGACCATTAGAGTTAGATGTCTTCCTTTAGGTTTGATTTGCTGAATTCCACTCATACAGAAGGAGGGAACATTAGTACACTTGGCAGACAACAGTATTGTCATTAGCAACTCAAAATAAGCAGTTATCTGATAACACTGATAAATGACTGCCTTGGAGGGAGTGTGTATTTAAGAGGCACAACCCCAACTAGATTATAAGGTGGGTAAGAACCCTCCTCCCTTCTGTGTGAGGAACAGAAGGGCACACTGCATCTCAGGTTTGCTGTATGGGATTTATGCTGCTTCACTGTAGCATGTTAGAACACTCATACAAATACTTCCATACTGTTTGTAAACTGTTGGAAGGGTACACTTGGGGAGGGGGGAAAGGATGCACATTAGTGCACCATGTGTTTATTATTTTGTATATTTAGAAATATGGGTTTTTAGAAGGTTATAGCACCAAGAGACCACTGCCAGTAGAGAGGAAGGATGGATTGTGTGTCTGACTCCACGTGGCATTTGCTAGATCTGAGCATAAAGAGCATTAACATTTAAAATCAACTCTCCAAATTTGTCCTCTCCTGCTGATAGGAGATGTTGACCAAAACCAAAATTCTAGACTGGTGAAATTCTCCACATCTCAATTGTGTGACAAGACAGACTGTGCAGTCAGGTTTAGATTGTCCTCGCATTTGTGACTTGTTTTAGACACATATTTTTGATGGGATCATGATTTGGCAACCAGTGCTATCTGACAGTCTATATGAGAATGAGATTGAAAGCTTTTTCATTTTGTATATGTTTAAAAGAGCAGTTACTCTTCTTTAACAAAATAAAATGTTTTCTTTTGCTTCTGTGTTCACCCGTACAGACACTGAAACCCAGCAGTTTAGTAAAACAGTCTGGAGGAAGGTGGGATTGTTGAATTTCATTGTGGCATGTTACATAGTTTTCTGTCTCTGAGGTCACTGGGTATGATGTACAAAATTGGGGTCTCTCAGGACAGGCACTGTTTCTCCCATTCTTGTGCCTCATTTGCATTGTGGGGGTTTTTCTGGCTTTGCTAAAGCATTAGTCATCCAGTTGATTTCACTTAAAAGCTCAGACTTTCCCAGAAGAATATTCATCTTATCAGATGTAGAAAATCCTGTCTATCTTGTGTCATTAAATATCTTGGAATATTTTCAGACAGAGTAGGATGATGGTCCTTTCGGTTTGGGCAAAACATGGGTCTAACATCCAAAGTTCTTCAAGGAATTCAAGGAGTTAATAGGGTTTCTTTTTGTATTTCACCCTACAGAGAGTCTTGTTATCAGCAGAGACAAAGATAATTCTTGTTCAGTGCTAGTACCTGTTTCTGAGAGGGCTTACACATCTGATTAGATTTCAGTGGAGCAGCCTGTGTATAAATTTAAACGAGAATTTGTTGCAGGGCTGAAACTATTGTGAATAAGATGCATATTACCCCTGGGATCTTTTGATGAAAGGTGTTGTTATCTGTATCACTCAGATGCGTTGCTTTTACATGAGTGCTGTGGTTGTAGTCAGTTCATTTTCTAACATTTAGAATAAAAGATACAAACCATGGATGACCTGAAAAGAGAATCAATGTATCACAGGCACTGCATGTAGATTCCTCCCTAGCACAGCTGGCTGACAGATATTTCATGGAGTTAAAGACCATACATTTTTGTGTGTGTCAGGCTACAGTTTGCACACAGGTCAGGTATCTTTGACATTTGTATTCACACATACCACTTAAAAGTTCTTCCTGCTGACTGTTACAGAGCTCAGAATTAGCTGGCTGGCTAAATTCACACAACCTGATTTTTCCTTTGTGCTGCCCACCACCAACCAGCTATTATTAGATTTGGCAGAATTGTCAAAATGCTCATAAGCAGCCACTGATTTGTGGCCAGAGCAGGACCACTATGGATAGCCTAGAAAACTATCATCTGAATAAAAATGTACCGACAGCTTTCCTTGAGAGGTAGTGCAAAAATAGTGATTTATTTTCTCTTCATGCATTACAGAGATGGGAGAGCTGCTTGCAACTCTTTTCTCACTGGAGGACTCAAACTCATCAGCCCCCTGAGAGCCCAAGACTGAGGCTCTCATGTACCTCAGTCTGTGATTCCTGTTACATTTTGTGGACTGAACATCACAATCAGTAAGCTCATCCAGATGGGCTTAAGGTTCTTGACATTCCTTGAAAGAGCACCCCAGAATTTCCTTTGTGGTAGTCTTAGTAGAAATATGTAATTTCTTCAGAAAAAGGCTGAAGTCCTTAGCTTATTCAGGATTGCACGTTTTGCATTTGATTTCAGTTGAATGAGGATCTCACCCAGATTGGTCTACACGTGGTGTCTTTGTAAAGTGCCCACCACTTGAGTGATGTAAGGTGTGTGCTCCTTCTGGAGCAGGTGTCACATTTAGTACAGATTTGCCTGGTTTCCCCCTCATTCCTGCCGAGATACTGCTATTGGCCTTCATACCCAGCCATTCTGTATAGAGCTGGAGAGAAGCTGTATTTGACATGCCCTACAAAGAGCACCACCAATGGGTGCTACCCTTTTCTAAGTGATGCACAGTGAGCCAGAGGCTGAGGGTTGCATGTATCTCTTAGAGCCTGTGTGTGTGCACTTTCCCATAGTCAAGGGATAAAAGTAGCTGTTTCTATAGCATAACCCATCAGTGCTTGTTCAATTTCTACCTTGGGAGCAGATAAATCTGGAAATCAGCTCTCCGTGGCTGAAATGAGAACCTAGCCAGAGAGTTCAGACACAGATACTTGTTTTGTAGATCTGTAATTTGGATACAGAAATTCTTGCACATGTGTGTTGAGCAGGAATAAAGCCCTAGTTGCAAGTAGGATAAGCAGTACAAAGTCTCATAACCTTAGAGACTGGAACAGTTTTGTGGACAGAACATCTGCCTGTGAGGCACATAACCGTATAAAAAAGTCACCACTACACAAATTAATGACCTAGGCTTTCTTAATTTACCCTCTATTATAACTGTGTATATAAAACTGAGACAGTAAACTCTAGGAACTTTATCTGTGGGTTTAATATGGCATACATCAGAGTTTTGTGCTAGGAACTTGGAGCACTTGCCATACATGTCAATGAAAACAATGAAGGATCTTTTGTATCTAAGGTAGAAAAAAAGTATCTATCTCTGTAGTGCAGTGAGCTCTGCCTGCAAAAGGGTGTTGGGATAGTTTTGACTGTAACATGAGATTATAAAAAACATTCTAAAGTAAAAAATTCCTACAGCCACACACTGCATGTTAAGGGCCAGGAGCAAACCCTGAGAGCTGCAGAATTCTGTCTTTGTACTGCACTGCAATTGATATGTATTCTTTTAGAGGGAAAGTGATTCACTCAAAGTAGGATGTCAACAACTTTGCTCTTTCCCACACACTTTCTTTGAACTAAGGGGTTTTTTTATTGTCAAGGTCCCTCAGGATCATGGTTTATGAGAAACTTCTTGCAAGTTCAAAACCTACCTGAGACTTTTTTTGGTGCTGGTACTTAAAAAAGGCAGGTTTCTTCAATTATTTTATTTCTGCTTTCTACCAGCAGTGACTGGCTTCATTTTTTCTTCAGCTGTTTGGTTTTGTTGCACCACTTGAAACCCTGGTATTGCAGGCATTTGATTTGGGGTTTGTTGTTTGGGGTTTTTTTTCTGAGGGTCACACCAAGGATAGCTCAGCATATTGAAAAATGACATACTTAGCAGCTTACCTTCCCTCTCAGACACTGAATGAATAAAAACAAATCTAGAAATACATTTAATTCTGGCACCTAATAGCATGCCAGGGCCAGACACATGCTACATACCTGATAAAGCAACAGCCACAATCAGGTGAAGGGCATGGGTCTTGGAATGAAGGTTTTTCTAATGTTCTTGTTGTTGCAGAACATCACAAAATATTAATAGGGACCAGTAAAGAAACAGGATCACTTCCATCAGGAAAATGAAAACCAAGTTCATTGCACAGTCACATGTCTCCCATTAAGGGCTTAATAGAGATTCCCTTTACTGCTGGATCATGCTATAAATAAGCAGATGGTGGTGATTTTAGGTCCAAATTGTTGGATTTACATACAAAATGTCTTTGGATAGCAAGAAGAAGGTTGAATAGCTTTAAATTAAACAATAAAATCATGCTGTATTAAAAAAAGAAAATAAAAGATGGGTGCAAGAGCAACAATACTATCACCATGAAAAGCATCAAAGCCTGCAGTTCTGGCAATGTTTTAAAGCTGAGTGAGATAATACATAGTTAAGATTACTCAAATACAGTAAATTGAAAAATCAGTGGAGTCTTGCTGATTTATAGCAATAGAGCTTTTGCTCTTATGATTTTATTTTCAAGTTAAGACTTCAAATACATTAATTTAGAAGTATTTAATAAGCTCTAGCCATAAGCCTGTTTTGGATGGTTCTGGTTGCACAGCTTGCATCTGAAGTTTTATATAAGTAATATTTGTTTTCAACCTACTTTTCAATCAAGCTGATGGAAACCTGCCTGCCTTGATCTACACCCTCAGAAGGATTTGTCCCCTAAGATCACTCCTGCCCGATATTGTAACCTGATGCTTCCCCAGCTCCTACAGCTCCTAAAAGCACACAAGTGGAAAAACTCGTGTTGCCTGCCCAATTGGCTTCAGCGTGGAGCAGCAGTGTCTACACACCAAGAGCTCTGTGCCAATGAAAAACCATGTTCTATCAGTCGATTCCTTCTGCTTCTCTGGGTTGTGTCTAGTGTGGATGTCACCTGGATGCTTTTACATCTAGATACTGATACAGTGTTTTGTAGAAGTATTCTGTATGCAGTATTTGAGAGAGGCATGGACAATAGCACATGGAGCATTTGCCCTGGAGCTCATGGAGCCATTCCTTGAACAACAAACTGACCCTCCAAGGGGGACAAAATGGGAAGGCAGCCACACAACAGAGACAGGAGATAGCCCTGCCCAGCATCCCTCTGCAGGTCATGACTAAATACCTCATGTTGTTGTAGAGGAAGGTTTTTTGTAGCAGCTTATGTTCTCATGCAGAGGATAAAACTACTTTGCCTGCTGAAAATGTCCTCCCAAGCATGAGCCCTGTGACCTCTTGAGAAGGGACAGTGTTCCCTACAGCTGCTGTTTTCATTTGGATAGTTAAATTCCAAATGAATGTAAACTACTGGAGGGGAGCAGAGAAGCTGGAGTTTGTCCAGGTAAATATTGGCATGTAATAATTGCAAGTGAGCTTGTGTTTGCTTCTCTGGGAACGGTTCATGAAATTCATGTGAAAGCTTTGCCTTACCCACAGCTTAAATGCAGCTGTCTCAGGGGAAATATGGAGGTTATTTAATAGTGCCCAGCAATGACACAAAACAACTTAGGGCAGGAAGAGAAGGCACCGTATTAAATTAAAACTGCACAAAGCAAAATTTAGGGAGACAGAATGTAATTACCCATCTTGGACTGTGGCCAAGGCACTGATGCTAACACCTTTATTATTAAAAAAAAAAATGCCATAAGAGCCAAGAAAATCAAAAAGAGATAAGACCTTGGTTTCAGTGTCTTTTCTGAATGATGGCACCTCAAGTAGCATAGTGCCTGTTAGTACTGTGCCAGGGTATTGATTCAGTACCTACTAAGAAAGAAGAAGGCCACCCACTGAAGAACATGCATAATTAAAACTAAAAAATGAGCTGCTTTCTCTATGAAATACAGAGTTCTCATAGCAGTGTTTCCCCAGAAATACACCATCAGGGGAAAAAAAATAGTTTGCACTTCACCTCCAAGGAATTTTGCAAAGGTCAAGCACTAGAGCCAGCTTGGATGCATTATTTAGTGACTTGACCATTTTATTACTGAATATTTCATTTGGTTTGTTTTAACAATCAACTATTTCTGTTCATGTTTAAAGGAGCTATCACTAAATTCCATTTTTACTGTGGTAGACAGTGAGACTGAGGCAGCCAGAGGAAGCAGATACAACCAGTTGTCCTTGATGTTCAGCAGCTTCCAACTGCTTTGGCTTCCTTTAGTAACTCCCACCTTCCAGTGAGTTTCTCAGTGTTATTGTAGGAGATTGCAACAGAAATCAGGATCCTTGTCACTGCCCAGCAGTGTTCTGCAGAAGTACTACAAATTCAACCATGAGGTCCTCAAGATACATCATCAAGTACCTGCAAGATTCCATGAGCATATGGGAATTGGGAAAGGGAGAAAATGAGTTGAAGGCAGAAGTGCTGTGGTGGGAGCACAGTTTTGTATTCTCTGTGCAAATTAGAGACACATAGACTGGAAGTGACCCATGTGTCTACCACAGTTATGATTTCAGCCACAGACTCAGATTCACCTTGGATGTAAGCATTTACCCTTTACAGACTGAGTGTCTTCCTAAAGGAAAATCCAGAGATTTCACCTTGATCAGAAGTTTCACAGTTGATGGAGAAAACATTTGAGACTTTAGGGCCCATGTTGTACACAAGTTCTTTTCAGGCTAAAATTCAGTAAACTTGTGTAAGATGGTGACTCAAATACATTTTTGACCTTCACCAGTCCAGTGTGCCACTTTGCTGAATGGGTAGATCTAGAGTTTTAAGAAATCAGACACAGAAGGTACAGATAGCCTACATAAAAGCTGCATGTTGGCATTTACTTCATGTTCAAAAAATATGGGCACTATTTATCTCAATTCCTTGCATGTTTATTTGGTTTGGGTTGGGTTTTTTTGCTACTAGGATAATTCAACTTTGCCTAAATTAAGATAAAAACTGCAGAGCAGAGCTTGCCTTTTATGAATAAATACTATTAAGCACATTATCTAGTTATGCTAAGTCTTCACAGGCAGCAGCTTCTACTGTACAGCTTTTCTGTACAATATGCCCTTCAGAGCCTGTGCATTTACCAATAGGATTTTATGGGTATCCATAGTAAGCTGGAACATTTTAGATTAATAAATTACATAGCAGCATTATTATGTGCAGGTTGTGTTTGCTCCACAGTTACAGCTGAGAATTACTTTCCCCTGTAAACCCAAAAAACATAGCCCCCTTTATATAATCAGAAAAGCTCTATCCACTTCAAGGTATGTGTAAGTAAAAAGTCATAGGACACAGGACTGGAGAATAAGAGGCTCTGTCATCCTTGGGCATCATCTTAAATGCAGAAGTCTACACTGAGTTGAAAGAATTTCAGAATATAATAAATACAGCCAGAATATACCTACAGTATCTGAGGAGAAAATTCTGCAATTAAGTGTTTTTTGCAAACGCAGATTTGCATGGGTCCTGCATGAGCAGGTCCTTAATACCATTAAGAACTCTTGTTTGAAAAACCACTGCATGTTCTCAATATTTATGATTTATCATGGATGAAAGGTTTTTCTCTCCACAAGACAATTTCTTGACTTTTGGTAGCTCTTATTTTGATCATTTCTGAGCACTTTTCAGAGTCTTTACCTGTAGTGTCTGCATGAAAAGAAATATAAACTTTTAATCAATCTTCTTTACATACAGTCTTCCTTTGTTAATGAGTAGAAAAGGCTAGAATGCTTTTCTCTTAATCATATAGTAATTTCACTAATTCCAGCCTTCTTAGTGATCATACTACAAACCACAAAAAGATGTACTCTAAATTTCTTATGAGACAAAGAGAATACTGTATGTGGTCTTCATTAAGATCCCAGGCACTATCCATTATGATGAAGCATCATTAAAAAATGAGTATGTTTGTAACCTTCTTGGCCAGTAGCACACAATTACTGCATGTGTATAAAAAGAAAAATAATGATCTGATGCTGTAGCATCACCATCAGTACCAGCTATGTGGATGCACACAGTGAGTCAAAATCCATTTTACACGTTGTCATTGTGCCGTTTGGAGCTTGGATGTGCAGGGCTTTCTGACAGCCAAGGACAAAAAGGAAGCATTGGTTCATAGGTTTGTAACCTTCTTGGCCAGTAGCACACAATTACTGCATGTGTATAAAAAGAAAAATAATGATCTGATGCTGTAGCATCACCATCAGTACCAGCTATGTGGATGCACACAGTGAGTCAAAATCCATTTTACATGTTGTCATTGCGCCGTTTGGAGCTTGGATGTGCAGGGCTTTCTGACAACCAAGGACAAAAAGGAAGCATTGGTTCATAGCTCTGCATTGGGATAACTTAGCTGGAGTTTCATCCACAGTGGACACTCACTCCTGTCCTCCACAGTGCCTCTGCTGTGGAGCTATTCTGCAATGCCCAAAGAGTGTGCAGGAAGCTCCACTGCTATCAGTACTTTTCATCCCATGTTAGCACATTGATAGTCCCAAATCGATACTTCTCCTCATCCCAACACCGAGCTGTGCTTCAGCAGGTTCTAGCAAAGCCATCCACAGGGGACTGAGCTTTGAACCACAGCCAGCCACTCCTGCTGCTATGTGGGATGGCCACAATGTGGCCCCTGAACTACAGAAGCAATGCTTTTATAGCAATGCTCCTATATAAGAAGATAGTGACAAAAATAATACCCAAAATTCATGTATTGGGATTGCTCCAGAGGCTTCTTCAAGATTTTTAAGTTCTTTTGCAAAATTACTCAATGCATAAAGGTTTCATTTTGTTAAAGAGGTACCATCTTGGATAAGGAGATAGATGAGGGTACAGCCACATTCATACTTCTGAATGATTGGGTTGGCATCATGCTCAGTATTTAAAGTAGAGGGAAGAAGGGGGAATGGAGGGATATTTGGAATGATGATGTTTGTCTTCCCAAGTAACTGCTGGCTGTGATGGAGCCCTGCTTCCTTGGGGAGAGGTGATTACCTGCTTGCCCATGAGAAGTGTTAAACTAATTCTGTGGTTTTTTCTTTCCTGGCTTGTGTGACTTTTACTTTCCCTATTAATTTGCCTATATCTCAACCCAGGAGTTTTCCAGCTTTTACCCATCTGATTGTTTCCCCAATCCTGCTGTTGGGGAAGTGAGTGAGCGGCTGTGTGGGGCTTGGCTGCTGGCTGGGGTTAAACCAGGACAAGGTTACTCCCTACCCAAAGAATTGCCCTGATTCAGCTAAAATTGGCACTCCCATAAAGAGGGAAATACTAGCTTTTCTCTGAGTCTTGGGATTTTGTTATTACTATTGATTTAATAATCACCTTTTCAGATACTGTGGTGACAAGGAAAAAATTATAAAGGGGATAGATAATAGGTAGTATGCAGTCCAGGATTTTATCTGATTCCTTTCAGTCTGTTGTAGAGTGATGCAGCAAGATAATACCACTGACTTCAGTGCAACCCATTGTTATAGGGTGGAGAGTCAGAGCCAGTAACCTTCTCATGGTAGCTGTATCAGCTCCAGTATTCACTAAAAGAAGAAATCCCTCCTCGTCCTCTTTCTGGTATTTTGTATCTTTTAGTTATGAGCAAAAATGTAAAGGGCTTTGGTTATCTAATTTTCCCAAAAGGAATGATCCTATAGAAAACATCCATTACTGCTTACTCTTTAACTAGATGTTATTCCCAAGTGCTGTGTAATCATTAAGTGAGCTTTAATTTAACAAGTGTGCTGCTCTTAGCACATTTTCACTTATGTAGTAGTAAATTAACTATAACAGATTGTAACTGTTCTCCATCATTTAGCAATAAGTAAGGCTTCCCATAAATATCTTTAAAACTAAACCAAGGTATTTTTATGGCACTTGGTCACCACTCATTCTTATTTCTCATCACAGCTTAAACAATATCCGTTTCAAAGAAAAGATTATTTTTCATGCTGAGGTTACAAATTTCAGTTCATTTGCTTTCTGGTTACTGGGAAGGAAACTGCACCACCTGAGGTATGTCTCACTTGGCCACCTCTGGTAGATGAGCAATGCTTTGATAACAAGGATGGGAACACTTCAGTGGCCTAAGTGAATTCGCTGGATCAATGAGGCATCGCTGCATTTCCACAGTGATTTCTTTCAGTGTCTCATAGTTTCACACATTTTTATCACAGATTTTGCTTTAGTAGTAATCAGCAGCAAGTTTCTGAATGACTACATTGCTAAGGGCCAAATCCCAAAAATACAGTAACCAAACCAGAGCCTGATACTGAGAGGAGCTCTCACTATTTTAATCTGCAGCCTTCTGAGTTTGTATGTTAAGTCAAGCCTCTATGCTTATGTCTAAAGGGGGAAAACTCCTTCTAAAAGACTGTCCTTATGTGACACTTCTCTCTGCAGTGTATGTTGATAGGGAGTGACCATGATTAATTACAATAGCTACTAAAGTAATTTCTTGAGAATAATGATGATATGTAACTTGAACATTGTTTTATTCAGGGCTTTGCCCTGATCCTTTAGGATCACTTCAAAGGGGAAAAAAAAATTGATCTGGCACTTACATTTATGCTAGGCTGACATTGTTGGTTTGCTGCCAAAGAGGCATATCACAGAGGCACCAGCTGAGGAATCTCAGCCACTGAACCTTGGTGCTAGCCTTACAAGAAATCACTTCAGTGGTGACATGGAATATCTCTGTCCATTTTGTCCTTAACATTACAGAAATGCCATCCCAAGTTAAGTTAAATCACAGCTTTCTCATATAGGTACATGACCCTTCAGAAACAAACTGATGCCATCAGCTTGTTTCACATTTCACAGCCTGAAGCAAAGTCTTAGAGGATGAAAATTGTGCTTAGAAAAATCCTGCTCTAGCCTCACCCTCTTATGGCCCTGTGCATATCACCTCTTCATAGGACATTATCCATTCTCTGGAGTTTTCTACATTGTGGCTTTGTTTGTTTTTTTAAGGGCAAAAATAAACATGAGATTAAAAATAACTGTTATCCTTCTGACCTCAGGGAAAAAATGAGTTTGCATTTTAAAATAATTGAATTTTCATTTGAAAACTGTTGAACCATAATGGCCTCTTGTGATTATTCTCACTTAGAAATGTTCATCTGATTCTTTGACACCTCTTTCTCCCCCAATTCATGGGGATTTTGGTCTCTAGCAGAAACCAGCAGAGAACAAAATAGCTAAAAGAGGCTAGTGGAATTTGAGTTGCACAAGGCTGCTACATTAATTATTTTTCCAGTAAGTCCATATGTTCTTCTAAAGATACAGAATGGTGGCATTAGATTGGTAATAATCAGTGATTTCTCTCAGTAGTTTTGGTTGAATTGTGAGATAGAATTGTTTCCTGGAAGCTTATTTCCACTTGGCAAAAGGAAATATATTCATCTAGGCATGCAACTGCAAAAGCAAATCAGACCAGGAATTCATCCAGCATTTTCAACACTTCCATTTTTTAACATGTAGAAACTTATCTTTCCCTTTATATGCATCATCAAAACAGTCCTTCTTTTGGAATTTGGGAATTTTTTGAGGGAGGGTGCTTTGGAAGTGGCCCACTGTCACTAGAAAATTCAATAAATATTGCTGTATTTAGAACCTGGAGTATGTACACAGTACTGTGCCCACTCTTCTTAAGGATTTTATTTTGTCAATCCATGTTACTTAGATTTTTATTATTTCAGTTCCTATGCTACTCTGAAAACAGAGAGAAATACTTGTAGAACATAGTATTTTTTCAAATGGAAACATTTTTCATTTGTAAACAGTACTCCTTCGAGTCTGTAGAGAAAGGCATGTGTGAGCAAGTCTAACACAAGTTATTTTATTCCTGCATCTCCATAATGTAACCTTGTTCTCACTTCCTGTGGTACCTCTGTTTATCTTGCCCCAGTGTATTCAGCTGTGTCAGCAAAGGTTTGATCTGTGTGGATCATGTTTACGTGGCTCTGCTTAAAGTTATAAAAGGGCAAGTTCTTTAGGACAAACTTCTCTCAGTAGTGGTGCTTGTTGTACATATTTTGAGAGTATGTGTTTCCCTCTGTCTTTTCATTGACAGCCATATGTTAGGGACTGCTGGAAGCAGATAGCCCAGAGTCACTGCAGCTATCCTGGTGATAAGACTGTGTTATGACTCTGATTGTAAAAAGATTTGACATTTTCATCAGCTATGTAATATTAAAAGCATGCTGGACAAATTATGAAAAGAAAAATGGGAAGGAGCTGAGTTGTTTAACACCTTAAATAAAAGGAGAAAAAATAGGTGGATCAAAGCAGCCTAAAAAGCAAGTCTGTTTGCTCGTTTTTCATCAGATGTTACTGGGATCCTGGGGGGTTTCATTATCCAGATGGAAAGTTAATCAGAGTGCCCAGGCTTACACTGAAATGATAGCCTGGTCTGCAGTCCCCACAGGACAGTGTGGGCAGAGTCATGGGCACAGGGGAGCTCACTGATGCCTCACTCTGGCTGGGATCCTTGGAAACCCTACAGCACATGTTCAGCACTCTTTCCTCAGCCCTCACTGCAAACAGGGCCTTTGACTGCAAACCCCTTTTACCAGCCTTTGATTTCCTGTCTGCACCATGTGGCTGCTATCAGTTTACAAATAAAGAAAAATTAAAATTGGTTTCTGAACTGTTATTATTATAACCGAGTTCTGCTATTAGCTAGGTCTAAATGTTTTCATATATTCCACACCTTTGTTGCCCTTTGAGATTTTTAAATGTTGTTTTCTTGTACATTAATAATTTCCTTGTATAATTGTTCCCAAGAGAATGAGCTGGAAGAATTATGAATTAATTTGCATCTTTTAAAGTACTAATAAACTTTGCAAGTAGAAAATTTCACTCCATCCAGATGGAAACCAATCACTTTAAATCAAAGCTTACTGAATTTCAAATAGGTTGGTTTTTTTTTCAAGAAGTTGTAGAAGAACAGTGCTCTGCACGTTAAAAGTAATTAGAAAGCACAAACAGCAATTTCAGACAAAGCCCTGGGTCATTTTTTTGCTGCAGCATAGAGTTCACAGGCACTTAGGAGAATGAGTATTTGTGTATTAATTTAAACAGTATTTAAACAAAATGAATAGCAATTTCTTGGAAGTTGAGAGGTCTCAGGCTGTAAATGTAGATTTCACCCTTCCATTGAAAAATATTTTTAAACTGTTTCAGCATTTTTTATTGTCTGATGTAAATAAATAATTCATGGTATAGCTTCCAAAACAGGGTTCAAGAAAAAGAAATGCCCTTTTATGTACAATTTATTCAAATAGAATCTGGAGTGAACAAAATGTTCTATCTCATGTATTCATTTATAACTAAACAATGTCAGGTCCTTGTTCACCACAGCACTCATCTTCATTTATCTCTGAGCACTTGAGAAACCAAAGCTCTTCTCCTGAGTAACTAAGAAACTATTTCTGAGCACCTACTCTTAAGTTTAATACATGAGAGTGTTACTCACATAGTTACTCACAAGCTTAAGCGATTTACTGAACTGTGATTTGACATCCAGGTTTATTTACCTTCATGTACTGTAGCCTTGGTTAAATTTGGGAATAGAAATGCATGGTCTAGTCCCCATTTTCCAAACGAGGCACAAAATATATAATTAATGGAGAAGATAGATCTTGATATCAAGCTTTTGATTTTGGGAGTTTATTTCAGTAGTTGATACAGTTTAGCATTAACATTTGACAGGGCATTAACATTTGACAGTTTAGCATTAACATTTGTTAATTTAACATTAACATTAACATTTGTTGAAATGGCTACAAACTGTAGAGGCCAGAATGAATCCCAGCTGGTGTGGGAACAGGGGTGGGCAGTGCAGAAGGGGGAAGGGACTGATGAAGGACAGAGAGAAAGCAAGGATACAACATGGCAGGTTTGGAAGTGGGCAGAAGAATGCTGGCACTGTGACCAAGGGGAGGCCAAGGGAACGTCACAAGGAGTGAGAAAAGGCCAGGTGGGCACTTGCTGGGAAAAGAAGCAGAGTAAGAGGAAATGGGGGTGCCAGGGCAAACAAGGGGGTACTGCTAGTAAAGAAAAGGGAGCTGTGCCTCTTCCCTAAGGGAGATTAGAGGCACAAATTCACCAACATTGCTGATATGGCCACAGAGAATCAAACCTACAAAAATATGTTCAATACAACCTGGGTGATGTTTCCTTCCAGAAAATAGAAAAACAATGTAATTTCTAAAAATAGAGCCTAAATATGAATGATCAAAAAACTGAATGCAGGAATTTTTCAGTAGAACTGGATGTTTAGACTTTTATCCCCCTTAGGGCTTTGAAGAGCGTAAGTTTCTTTATCAACACAACCTGATAGGATGCTCCTTTCTTTAGCATGCCCAAGAAGGAAGACATTGTATTGACTGGAAAAACCCCCAACAGAACCTATTTCTCCCATAAAGCTACCCCATGCAGGTTTCCACACCTTCTGTCTGAAAGAGTTTTTCTGTTTAGGTCTGAAGTTTGCAGAGTGCTTGCAGAGCAAACTTGTACGTGTGCTCAGAGCATTGTTTTTCATGACAAGTACTGATGACAGCAGAACACCTCTAGCAGTATGAAAATACACATTTAAAACAGTTGCTATTTTTATTCTTTGATATGTATTGTTTAATTGTTCAGGCTGTTGCACAGACTGCAAACAGATACATTGTTTGTTCTCCATTCTTAAATGATTTTTTATACAAATGTATATATAAAATAATTTTTTAAATGTCTGTAGTAATTAAAGGCTATTTTTCCTGTGCTCAAAACAGCATTTTTACACAGCAAAACATGCAGCTGTCCCTTAAACAGCCCAGAAGACACTATTTGAAACCATAAGTGTCTGCAATGATGGACTGATTTTATTTTAGCAATAGATAAAACATGTGAAATTCTTTATAGCAGACAATCCTTCTCCAATTCCAGACTGGAATTACTTTTGCTTAATGTAAATATATATGAAAGTCCTCAAAATATACAAGCTGTAGTACAAACTTCAATGCAAGCAAGGTGAAAACTTCGTAACAGAAAGGAGGGAAGACACCTCAGAGCCAGCACAGTTCAGCACCAGTGAAATGAGGCTGCTGTCGATTTGAGATGTTTTGAGATCTGCCCAAATAACTCAAGACCCTGGAAATTATAACACTTATAAAAAAAACGGACACTGCTTCGCTCCTGGCACATCCCAGCCTGCTCTTGCTGCACAAATTCCTGCATGGAAGGACTTAGTCTTCCATGGTAAAGCAATACTCTGTTTAATGGCATTTTTTTCTTGCCAGGCTTTAAGAAAGTCATCAGTACTGTCTCCCCAAATTCCCTCCACATTGCAGTGTTTAATGTTATCTAATCTAAAGTAAGAACATGGTGCTTAATTCATTTGTCACATGAATACCAGGAACAGATTAAGTGCAAAAGTCCCCTGTATTCTGCTGGGAGAGATATGTGGAGTGCTGGAGTCAGCACAGCCAGAAAACCTTCAAAATATTTTTCTTCAGCTCTAATCTGAAAACTTCAATGGCAAAGTTTACTCTAAGGAGAAATGGTGCTAAGCACAGATTTATTTATTTCCTGCTGATGAACATAGCCATGTGAAGGACTGAGATGTTTTTTTCTTGCAGGAGGGTGCCAGAGCTGCCGAATTAAAAGCTTAAGCTTCAAAACTGACACTGACCTCATTTATTAGAACAATCATGAGCTTGTTGTGGCTCCTGTGGCTTTCCAGGATTGCAGAGGGCTACATGTAAGTGTGTTTTTGCTGTCCCAATGCAGGTGGCTGGCAAGGCACAGTGCATGGTTGAAAATACACCCTGTGGCATCTCCTGGAAGATGACTGCGTTGCTCATGATCCCCACTTTCAGGGCAAGGCAACAAAATCCCTTTAGAAACTATTCATCTCTAAGAACAGGCTGACTTTATTTGTTGAAAATACATGATGTTTGTTTCCTCTATGTGATTTGGGGAGCAGAGCTTGGACAAGTCTCTTTTGGAGTCAGGCAGTCAGATCAGCTTTCCCCTTGGGCATGGCAGCTGGAGACCACCATCCCTTAAGCCCTGGCATCAGCCATTTATGGGGAGTTTCCCTGCTGGAAACCAGCAGGGCTGGGAAGCAAGTCAAGAAGGGCTGCTCCTCACCTGGTTTCTGCCTGGAAGAGAGGCAGGGTTTGGAGCCTGACTTCACACTTCCCTTCAGGATACTCAAGTCCCCTCTCAATGGCATTATCTGATCTTGCAGAATTTCTAATTAGAAGTTAAGCCTCTAATATCAAACTGTATTTGATCTTGTCTAGAGAAATGTAAGCTTTCCAACACATGCAAAAGGTGTTGCTGAAAAAGTGGCCTATTGAAAAAAAAATTGTAAGAAATTTTTACATTCTAGTAAAAATTTTCAAAACAAATTTTCCTGTTTATACTTTTGATTACTGTTCACCTTTTTTCAAAAAACAGTATCTTCAGGAGGTTTCTTTTTTATTATTATTTTTGTTGCTTCGACAATAACTTTTTACAACCATTTACTGTTTTCCAAACACCTCTTATTGGTGTATATCAGTCCTAAAAAAGCCAAAAGTGCTTCAGATCCTTCAGGAATCATCAGTACTTCGTAGACTCATAGAATAGCTGAGGTTGGCAGGGACCTCTGGAGGTGATCTAGGCCAACCCTCCCTGCATAAGCAGGTTGCTCACAGGACTATGTCCAGTCAGCTTTTGAAAATCTTCATAGAAGGGCTCCACAATGCTCTGAGCAACCTGTCCCACAGTTCAACCACCCTTACAGTAAAAAAAAAAAAAAAAATTCACTAAAAAATTTCTTACATTGAAAAAAATGTCTTGTATTTCAGTTTAAGTCCATTGCCTATTGTCCTGCCACCAGAAATCACTGAGAAGACTTGGACTCCTTCTCCTTTGCTCCTGCCATCAGCTATTCATACACACTGATAAAATGCCCTTTCTTCTGATGGAGCAGCCCCACCTTTCTCAGCCTGTCCTTGCCACCCAATCACCCCTGTGGCCTTCTGTGGACACTCTCTCCAGTGTGCCTCCATCTTTCCACTCTCCAGCTGGAGAGCCCCAGCCTGTGCTGATTTGGGCTGCTTCTGACAAAATTATCTATTTAAGAAACAGTTTGGGGAAAGCCTGGGATGAGGATCTTATTTGAAAGTCTCAGGAGAGTTCTTTACATGATTATATGCTGTAGTAAAAGAGATGTTTGATTCTTTGCATAAATTATTACTATTAATAACTTAATTATAAATTTAGGTATTAATTATTATAATGAATCCTTTAGTACCTAACAATTATAGAGTGTTACAAACTCTGAAATAAGCAATACAAGTCTCTAAATAAACAACATATTCATGGCCTGAAACTGACTTTTTTTTTCTTGCATTGTAGGAGACCTCTATACAACAGACACCAAAGCTCTGGATTTTCACTTCCTGCAGCAGAAAGCAAACAAGTGTCAGAGTAAGTAAGAATCAGATCTCAAACCCCAGGAGGTTTGGCCTCCTCTGATGGAATACCCACCCTTCTGTCATGTATTCTTCTAAATTCAAATTCTTCTTCAAGACCTTACATGCTGGTGCACTTTCAGACTTCTTGCATATCTGATCTCTCTTATCTTGACTTTCATTTTGTGAACTAGCAGGTCACTGTATTTCCTTTCTTACAGTTTAAACAAGGAGGCTCCGATATACAGAAAGGCTAATCTCACAATTCTCAAAAGCGTATCTGTAACTCTCATTCTATTTCTGGACCTAATTCTACATTCAACACATCTTTTTTATTATATTTGTCTTTGATCCTGCTCAAGACTCTCACAGTCTGTTTTACTTGGCAGTGAAGAACCATGACCATATGTAGCATTAAGGTTGAAAGAAACTACAGAGCTGTGGCTGGAGCAGAGCTAGAAAGGGGCTCCCAAAGCAAAATTTGTTTGAGGAACTGATAGTCCAGGGAAGTGCTGTTCCATCCTTCCTAAAGCTCAGTTTAGGATTAGGGTTGAACTTGGAAAAAATCTCAGAGTTCCATTTGGAGTGAGGCTGGAAGGAACCTGCCAGTAGAAAAATAGTTTAGTCCAAAGGGGAATGCTTAGCCCCAGTCAGGGCTGTGGAACGCCCCTGCAAGGCTGGGATTAGAGCTGGCAGCATCCATTTCTGTAATTTTCTTCGTACACAACCCTGTATTTTGTGCTCCTGTGGCATGTGAGCACCAGCCTTAAACCACGTCCTGTATGCACAAGGAAGAGAGGTGTAACTCCAAAGAGGTTACAGAGGGGGAGATTTACCTGCCGCTTCTAGAGTGCTGTGCTGTAAGGGACGGAAATGGAAAGGCCCTGAGCTTCCTGACACGCTAGGAAGGACGAGGCTTAAATTCACAGGTAGCGAGCAGCAGAGGTGGAAGAGGCCGTGCGCTAGCTGCAGGCACCGTCAGCGGGCTGGCACTATAGCGCTGTACTCCTAGAACATTCATCTAGCCTATCGTAGCGACACATTGCTGCGTTCCCATCTGGCCAACTACCTACCTAATCCTGCAGAGCTGCGCGGCCACGGCCCCGCCTCGGAACGCGCCTCGGAACCCGCCTCGGATCCCGCCTCGGAACGCGCCTCGGAACCCGCCTCGGAACGCGCCTCGGAACGCGCCTCGG
>VZTR01030783.1:357296-441730 GCA_013400775.1 Chaetops frenatus
GGGTGCGGAGGCGGCGGCGGGGACCGCGCGGGGCCGGGGCCGGGGCAGGTGCGGGGCCAGGCTGAGCCCAGGCTGCGGCCGGGGCAATGCGGGGCTGGGATGGGGCCGGTGGGCTGGGGATGTGGGCTGAAAGGGGGGAGAGAGCCCGGCCTGGGCTGAGGCGGGCGGGGGNCCCTGCCGGGGCTGGGAGGGGTTTCTGCGCTCTGTGGTGTGGCAGTGAGTCCGCAGCGCTACGTTACGCTATGGCCGGTTAATATGTGGGAATGATGTTCTGTATTTAGCTCTCGGCTCCCTGCCCTCCTTGCTGTTGATAAAGCGCTTGAAGTTGCCTTGCTCTAAATACCAATTTCCAAAACTGAAACTCAAAATCAGCGAGTTTGCCCTGTCAGTTCCTGCAGACCGTGTAATCCCAGTGGGAGAGCTGCGTTTATGGTACAGTCGGGATATACTTCGTAAAGCACTTCCCGTTTCAAAAGCAGCATTTCCTAACTGCTGCAGAGCAAAGTGACTTTCCAGCAGCAGGATTATGTTCTCTGTCACTTCTCTGTGGTTAGTGCGAGCTTGTTTCTCACCCGTGTTTAAACCTGCTTTTCTTTAGAATGCTCCTAGGTTATATGTAGGACACTGCACACGTAAGGCGTGACCCGTCATTTGGAAAAAGGCAGTGGTAGTCGGGGTGTGCTGTGATACCAGAGGTTGTGTGTAATTGTAATTGCAGTACGTGTGCCTCCAAGGCCGTGGGGCTTCTTGTGTGATGTGCACCGTTTGTGGCACTGAGCTGGCAGTTTTCGTGCTACCAGTGGAACACACAGGCTGGTTCTGCTGGTGCTATCGATTTAGGCGTGGGTGGTGTCACTGTTTTCTGGTCAGAATAGCTCAGGATGACCTGAACCTGGGCTGTGACCTTGACTGAATGCTGTGCCTATAAAGCCAACCAGTTCTCTAAAGAATGGGTTAAAATCTCTCTCCATGTGTTTTCCATCACATATGTTGTGCTGTTTGCTTATTTGGGTTTCTGTTTTGCTGGAGTTTTAAGTACATTTGGAGAGCAGAATAGTCATGCAGTGTTATGTCTCAAAACGAAGGTTAGTTGCCAAAGTAACTCAATCATAAGTACATAAAGGGTCTTGATTTAATTCATGCATATGAAAAATGGTATGTACTCCTGGTTTTGAGTAAATTGTGAGAGATAAGTCTCTGATGGAACTGGGAGACAAAAACAAGCAGAGGTAAAGCCAAGTTAAACTATGTATTTAGGAAGGCTCTTCCTCCTTATGGGACTTCAGTGATAACACTGTTTTTTACTACAGGCTTTTTTTGGCTGGTTGGGTTGGACTTTTATCCTGTAGTTGAGAATAAGTAGTAAATGTACCTTATCTGAAAACAGTGTAACAAAACACTAAAACACATTTTCTTGTGTATTTGCAGGATCACGGTGTGTTAAGTTATCTCAGCAACCATGCTGGCTGCCAGGCTGGTGTGCCTGAGGGCACTGCCGTGCCAGACCATCCGCCCCACCATCACTCAGGCTTCCCCAGCCTTGAGGAGCTCCAGTATAAAAGCATACAGGCTATGGCAGCCTAGCCAGGTAAGGTAATTCTCTTTCTGATGGCCCTAACTGCACATCTTTTAAAGGGTTGAGTGTATTGCCAAAAGAATCACTTTGTATGGAGTACCTGATGTGAATGAGCATGAGCCTTCTGCTTGTTTGAGGCACCTGCTCTAATTTACTGAAGGAAGAATGTTGCTCGGGCAAAACACAGGAGGTTTAGAGCCATTAAAGTGAAATCTTATGTTCCAGTGACTGACTTGTGTCTTGAAACTAATGGCCAAAAGAGCTTAAAAATGATCATTAAAGATCACTTGCTTAGCCTAGCTAAGTAAGGTGGGAGGAACAGAAATTCTTGTCCTGTCTCCCTGTTCCCAAATTAGAGTCTTAACTAAAACATTAAAATGAACGCTTTCTTTTTAACTCTTTTAGTCCCAATATGTATTTAGAGCTGTATTCTAGGTTAGAGCAATTTCTGAGTTACAGCAGGATAATCACAGGTCTAACCAGCATTTTTAAAAACCAGACTGTTGTTATCCTGAAACACTGTTCTTCACTGAGAGAGGATGTCACAGACCTGCAGCTCACAACTCTTAGGGACTGCTGTTGCTCTTCTGTCATCTTGATGAAAGTGCTAGTGGCAAATTCTTCAGCTCCTTTGTATTTTCCTCTTAAGCATTCTAAGTTTGCAGCTGCATTGTGAGGTTTTTGTGTGTGTGAATTTTCTAGCATTGGGCTGAATATCATTAGCTGCTAAACACAAGCAAACTGAAGGGCTCTGGTAAACCTGAATTGCAGTGCTCTAATGGCTGATGAGAACAATTCTTGTGGGTTTTCTCTTTTAGTGTTGAAACAGACTCAGAGCTTGGTGTGAATACTTGGCTGCTCAGATGCAATTTTAATTTAAAAATTCCTGTAAAAAATGGTCAGAAAATTTCAGAAGTTGTTTTTGAACTTAAATATGAGTGTATTGCTCTTGCAACTTACTAAGACGTTAAGCAGCATACTATAATTACTTGCAGCTTGTCGACCTTAAAAATCTTGAGTTTCTAGGCCTTCATTCAAGGTTTCTTCTATAAATCAAGGTTAGACTTGAAAGCAAGAAATTTGTGCTGCTTTTCCAGCTTTAGTGTCTGTAAAGTATGACATATATATTGTGCAAGGATGTTTTTTACATTAAAGTGTTTGCACGAAGAGTGTTTTAACATAGAAAGCAAAGTACTTTCTTACAAAACAAAAAACTAATGGGTATGTTTTCGTATTTAACAAAAAGTCTTGTAGCAGTACTTGTTTAGTACAGTGGGACTAGAGTAGAAGAAATGCAGTCTGAAAATTCCAGCTTCTGGAATTCCGTACATTGGTTCTGTAGTTTCAGGGTATGTGAATGTTTTTCACAAAGATTCCTGAACTTCATCATTCACTTGTTTTCCTTGACTTTCATACATACAAATTATACAGTTGCTTTATATGTATGAAGGTAAGCACAGATTAATAAGAGATTAATTAACAACTTTAGGTGTAGCAAGTAAGTTGATAAGAATATATTCTGTTTCATTGCACTAAACGTTTCTTACATTATTTTTTTAAACTAACAGAGTTATGCCACCAGAGTAAGAACTGGTGCAAGGCGTGGAAAACTTGGCCAGGAAGTGAAAGAAGCAGCATTTGAGCCATCTGCAGAAACTGCACTTAAAGGTAGAGGAGCTCTGCTTTAAATACTGAGAATCTTTCAACCTTAACTTAAAACTTCCTCGAAGGAATATGTTTTCTTCAAACCACTGAAACTGATAATGAACTGACTTGAAATTAAGTGAAGCTTTAAGAAGGAGAGCTGAAACGAAGCAGCAACTGCAGATACATCATAATTCACGTGAGGATGTTGTTAACTATGCATGGAAAAGCATTAATGAGAGTGTATGTTTATTTCTTCACACAGCTGATCGCCTGGGGAAATTCATTGTTGCTGGAGGGGCTGCAGTTGGCCTGGGAGCCCTCTGCTACTATGGAATGGGCATGTCCAGTGAGATTGGAGCTATTGAAAGGGCTGCGTAAGTAAGATGGTTTACTTCTTTCATGAAGCAAATCTTCTCTTTATCTGGCTCTTCTTAGCTGCTATCACCCAGTGTACACTCAGCTTATGCTTTTCTAAGCTCTGAAGAGTAACCCCCCACCTATGTCTCTCCAGGTTTCTAAAGCAAAATTAGAATTACTCAGCCTTAAAGAGGTGTTTTGCTAAATCTAACATGAAGAGTGTATAGACTTGTTTTATGAGGTTTGCTCCTGATAACTTAGGAAGTATGGTCTTCTGAAAAGCATTGCTAAGACCAGTTTCCCTGTCCCAGACCTATGAGACTGTTCATTAAACTTTATTACAGCTGTTGAAAAAGTCTCCATTAAACACAGTGTTTTGGCATAAGCTTTGATCTCATAAAAGTGTTCTTAAAACTTCAGTGAATTGCTTTTTGGTCAAAAAAACCCTGGCTGATGGCAAAACTGTATAGTTAGACTTAAAAGATGGGTAGTAAAATAAGCATGGGCTTGGGAGAAATGTGTGTTGGGGACATTTTGCTTTATTTTGCGTTTGTATTTGGAAGTGGCTGTCTGCATTGATACTGAAAGTGTGGTGTTTGTGTCTATGAGAAGTTTGTCATAGAGCTATGGCTAATGTTTTTCTGCACAAGCCTTGAATAACAGGTCAAAAGAGTCAAGTGGGAAAAAATGTGCCCTCTGTTTAAATTTAGTGTCAGCAGGGAAAGCTTTCTGTCTGTAGTGTGAGCAAATGATACTGCAGAAACTCATTTATGTTCAGGTCTGTTGCTATTGTCAGAGCTCTCAAAATGACGTTTGTGTCCTGTGGTGTCAGATAACCATGTGCACTGTGACTCAGCAATTTGGGAGCTGCTCAGCAGGCTGCCTAGTGCCAGTACATATTCTGTAGACCTTTTTCCTGAAACCAGTTTGTTGCATACACACACCATTCTCTTTATGTTTCCTATAGTTAGCATTAATTGTATTTTTCAGTGTTTCTACTGATTTAACATTAGATCAAAACAGCAAGATTGACAAGTTCAGTCCCTATTGTAAAGTAAACTCAGGGCAGAAGTTGCTAGACCACATCAGTATTATGAAACCTCCCTTACATCCATAGCTATAAATGCATTTAACAGCTTGATTGTGTTTTTAGCTGCTCTCCATTCTGAACATGATAACTGCACAGCTCTCTATGACTGCTTATTTTTCAGTATTTGGCCACAGTATGTGAAGGACAGAATTCAGTCTACGTACATGTACTTTGCGGGCAGCATTGGCATGACAGCCCTGTCTGCTGCAGCAGTGAGCAGATCTCCTGCACTCATGAACCTTATGACAAAGGGCTCCTGGCTGGTAAGCCTTGTTATAAAAATAAAAGTATTTCCTCAGAAATGCCCCCAAATGCAGTGGTTGATTTTTATAAAAATGAGAAATGTGAAAAATTGGTGGAAAGTAAGGCAAAACTTAACCTACATTAGTGTCCTTGTCCATAAAGACTACTCAGGTATCCTAATGATACTTTGTGGTGTAAGATTTGGTGATTCTAGTCACATTCTAACATGTTTTTTCTGTACTGCTTTGATGGTTTGTCAAAGACAAACTACATGAGCAAAAAAAAAAGCTATGCTATCCTTACCAGCTGTATATATGCAAGTAAGAACCTCTTAGAAATAGCTACCTAAAGCTAATGGCAGAGTCTCTATCGCGGTCTGTAAATAGAAACTGAGGTCCCTGTGCATTCTTATTCCTCCCTGTGCTCTCGTGTGTAGCTCTTTGAAAGCTCTCCCCTCTTTGCCAAGGGCGAAAGAGCACTGCTAGGCTTAGTAGGTATTCAGTGTGCTAAGTGGAGCGAAACAGTAACAGTTAAATGCCAACACCTACGTAACTTAGGGAGATTAATTAGATAAAGCATCCTTGGTGATAAAACTGACCAGTTTGGTAGATGCTGGATGATTCTGCTTGGAATCATCAGTAAGGAGAGGCTCTGAGATTAAAAAGTCATTGGTAGCAAAAGCCTGTAAACTAGGTGTTGTCTTTGGGTGGAGAAATGTATGAGAAAAGAAGGAAGGCTAACACGTTTCAGGTACCTTAATGAGAGTGAGAGGCAGAACCATGGGTTTTCATTTTCTTACTTTACACAGCCGAGAGATTGTTGCCAACTTAACCATTAAATTCGGATTTCTAGAAAACTGAGTTAAAATAAAATGAAAATTACTGGAAGCTAAGATATGCAAAGATTTGACTGTAACCTTACAGGAGTAAAATCGATGAATACTCCAACTGTGAATTCGGTTGCTGTTGTCAGAATTAATGTTGACTTTTAGACTAGGAGATTGGAATAGAGACTGAGACCATATGTCCATATGCTAACTTGAGCTCTGTAATGCTGTTTCTTCAGGCAATTGGTGCAACTTTTGCAGCCATGATTGGTGCTGGAATGTTGGTCAGGACCATATCTTATGAAGATAATCCATTAGCTAAACATGCAGCATGGATGATGCATTCAGGTATGTGGTTTTAGTGTTTGTTGTAGAGATGTCTGTGCTTCAGTGTGACCAGATGCTTTAACAAAACTTCAGCTTTAAAGTAAATTTTTATATACTCGTGCAGGAGAGTTTAGATTTTTCAGAGATCAGTGAGTACTCCTGAATGTCAGGGAAGGAAATCTTAAGTGTCCTTAACAGAACTCTAGAGTTTTTCATAATCTTCTAAAAGTCATGCTCAAGTTAAACTTGAAGTATGTGTATTCCATGTTGGATAGAACTATATGGTTTCATAGCTGCTTTGGTTTTGTGACTGCCTTCTAACTCTACAGCTTCTGTAAGCACTCTTGCCTACACTGACCATTCTTCAGCTACGCAGGATAGGAAGCATTTGAAAACCTGACTAGAAAAAAAGAGATTTAAGTATTAGTTTACTTCTGAGATGTGTGTCCATCAGGTATTTAAGCTTTGAATACAGATCAATTTCTCACTAGTGATATCTACTTTAAATAACAATGGCTCTCATCTTTCCAAACTGTTCTGCCAGAAATATTTTGTAGTTCAGAAAAGACATGTGGATGTTGGGCACTGGAGAATATTTGTCTCTCCAGAGCTAACATGTCTGCCGAGAAGAAATCCTGTTTATTGTAGTGATTGTTACTAAGTGAAACAACCTAATGTGATATTAATGGACTAGATATACATTTCCTATAAGCCTCTAGCAAAAAAAAATCTGACTTACTTGCCTAACTAATTGTTGTATCAGAAATCTGTCCTGCTTTTCAGTGTTGCATGCTCCTAATGCTATTATGTAGGTGATTAGTCTGTGCTAAGTCTCTTTTTTCCAGCTCTGTTTTGAACCAATCAGTATGTTGACTTCTGTTAGTCTTTTTTTTCCCTACAATCAACGCGCTAAAGTGTTCTAGTACTAAATATAGGTATATAATGGAATTTAAGCTTGCTAATTTATTGTGCTCCCTTCTAGATAAGAGCACAATTAAGTGCATTGGTGTTTTGTTATGTGTGGATTAGTTTGAGCCATGCCATCCGACCGGAGATGAAAAAATCAAGTGCGTTTGGCATTGGTGTTCCAAGTCTTACATGTGTTCTGTTTCCCTTTGCCTAGGTGTCATGGGTGCAGTGGTGGCTCCTTTGGCCTTCCTTGGTGGTCCTCTGCTGATCAGAGCTGCCTGGTACACTGCTGGAATCGTTGGGGGGCTCTCAACTGTGGCCATGTGTGCTCCGAGTGAAAAATTCCTGAACATGGGAGGACCACTTGGCATAGGCTTAGGCTTTGTTATTGCTTCTTCAATCGGTAAGATACTGCTTCAATACTGTCATGTAAAGTAGGATATAAACTTGAGCTACTAAGGTGCAACTCACAGTTGCAGGCTGGTCTGCCCAGTTCAGATTTGCCTTAAATACAGCCCTTGCAACTCCAGCACAGCAGAAAATATTCTGTCATATTTTCTCTTGAACACTAAAGTGAAGTTATGGTTTTGGCAGATGTTAGTCTGACAAACAGCCAGTAGGGGTGCCTTGTATTTTAGATACTGCCAGTTAGTAGGGAAGGCAGTAAATGTGATCTTAGTTCTTGGTTCACTTGTTTTCCTTTGGGTGTTTTGAGGCATTGTTGAAGTCATAGGTACTTTCACCTGAAGAAAGATGCACAGTTCCTTAGGGTGTTCAAAATTAATGGATCACATTGTGTATGTGACATCGTCAGTGTGCATGCTAAAGCTCTTGGTGTCAAAAACATGCCACAAACTGAGAATTGAATGCTTACTGAAAAGTGTCTGCTCCAGTGGCTGGAGTTTGACCTAACTCAGAGTAGCAGATAGGCACAGTTACCTTTAACACTGTTGCATGTTCCTCTCCAGGATCCATGTTCTTGCCTCCCACCTCTGCTTTTGGCGCGGGCTTGTACTCGGTAGCGGTCTATGGTGGCCTGGTGCTCTTTGGCATGTTCCTGCTCTATGATACACAGCTGGTGGTCAAACGGGCTGAAACTCTGCCCGTCTATGGAGTGGCTAAATACGACCCCATCAACGCGTAAGTGTTCTCTAAGTGTTCTGTTACCATGGCTGATCTTGGTGTCTGGGTAAGAATTTGCCTCAAGTATGCTTTAAAAATAGCCTTTTGTTTATTGTTCAAAAGTGTATTGCCATTAAATGTGAAGACTCACAGGGTTTGAAAACAGCAGTGAGAAAATGGCTACTGAAGTTAAAACTGAAATCATTGTGAAAATTGTGAGAAACAGAATTGAGTGTGTAGTGTCACATGCCTCCAGCAGTACATTCTAAAATGTATTTTTGTTTTCTAAAGCATTGCTGGCAGAATTTGTAGCTGCTTTATGAAAACAACTGTCAGTATCATTTGAGACAAAAAAAAGTTAATCTTCCCATAATTATTTAATATTTATTAGTCTGTCACTAAATATAAAAGCTGCAATGGTGTGATAGATAAGAAAAGAAGGATTGACTCTCAGTAAAGACAAAGTCTGACTAACAAGTAACTTTCTTGTAAATGTCTGTCTGATCGTAGGTGAATTCTTAAGCTCCTTGGTTTTGTTTTATTCTAATTAAAGTAGAGTAATACTGACCTTGAAAATTCTTGGAGGTAAACAGATCAAAGTTCAATATAAAAGCAGAGGCTCCTGTGTGAGAGCAGTGTACTGTCTGTTAGGGTTTCTGTAAATAATTTTTGCTAGCAGCACTGGTAGAACAAAATGCAGGTGTTTGACATACAAAGCACTGAGGACAGTCATAGCTGGGTTTTGTAAAGATGGTTCATGCAGGCTCTTAAAATGAATTGTGATGGTGTGAAACACCAAATAATTCTGTGTCTGTTCAACAGTACTAACTGTGATTTCTTGTGTCCTAGATGCCTGGGTATCTACACTGATACACTGAACATCTTCATCCGGGTAGCCACCATGCTTGCAGGTGGTGGAGGTGGCAGGAAAAAGTAAACAGACTCACCTTTGCAACTGTCTGACCTAGTGCACATATTAAATAAACATTCATGGTTCAAGCAGTAATGCTCCAAGTGAGAATTTTAAAGCATTTCAGCATATTGGTTAAGTTCAATGTGATTCAGTCTTAGTTTTTCTTCAAACACTTTCCACCTCTGTGTTTAAAATAGTCTGAACTGCTTCTAATTGTACATTATTTGGGGAAAGTAAATTATTTTTAATATATGAATAAAATAGTCCTACCTGCTTTTTAAGGGATTTGATGGCAGTTCAACTCTTACTTTCTTTTTTTTTTTTTTTTTTTATTGTTTTTGCTTAGTAAAGGAAGTAATTTTTGAACTGGTATCCCATAGGCAGAGAGACACAAGCTACTTCATGAAATGCTGCTTAGATGCATAAATTTTCAGTTAAATTTCATAAGTTTTATTTCAGTGACATCTTCAGAACAACTGAATAAATTGCATATGGCCCTAAATATAATCATGAGTTTGACCTGGGCAGAAGTTTCAGAAAGGTTTAAGCAGTTGTCAGAAATGCATTGGATTTGACAGGTTAGCTGACCAAGAAGTGTAAAGGAGACAAGATGTGGGAACTATGCAGTATCTATCCTATACAAACTTCAGTCTCCTTCTGGAGTACACATGAGAATTCCTTGCTTTAATGTTGACTGGCCATAATAGCTAGGTTATTTTGCTACTAGATTTATAAAACTGTTGAATGGCATTGTAGCTGTGTCTTCTGGTGGCTAAAATTCCTGTACTGTGGATGAAGGTCTGTCCAGAAGAGCTCCTAGTGGTCATCTCTTGGAAGCTTGTGCAATTGGCACAGAAACTGGGAATTAGGGATGGCATGCTGTAAACTCCAGGATCATAAATTTGCCATACTGTTGTGTGCTTTAGTCTGTCCAACTCTTCTCCAAATTGATGTGTTAAACTTGGTCTAAAAGAAGTGTTCCCTAACAGTGAAATTGATTTAACAATAAGAAATTTATACTTTCCAGACTCTATTGCTATATGTTGGACTAAAAGGGGAATTCCTGGGCCATGAAAACTTTGACCTAATGTCAGCAGCTCATATTTTCAGTTTCTGGTAAATATGTTATGTTTATGTATTGACCTATAAACAATAAAATTCTAGCCTCACAAGTTGACTACTCTTACTTTTCCCCGTGTTAACAGAAATATTTTAGTACCCCTATACTAACAGCTTGGTGGAGAGTACTATAAATATTTTTTTTGTTATGGTTACAATTTCCTTGAGAGAGTATATATTCCTCTGGAAAAAAGTCCGCAAAGATGATTCTTAGCTTCACTGGCTAGCACCTTTTTGGGGTGTTTCCCATTTGGAAGATACTGGCTACACTTAAAATGGTTCTGTTGGTGCAACCTGTTGGCCATTTACTGCAACCAGTGCTGCTTTTGTGTTTGTCATACACAGTAGTATTTTTTGACTCTTCAAACAGAGGGAAGAAAGAGTGGATTGTGAAGAATCTTGTTGGAGCTCCTTTGTGCCCAAAGATTATAAGGCACAATCTAGTTCCTGGCATTATTACAGCAGGAGGGACATATGTAGTTCTTAGAAGGAAGAAATCTTTGGATCATGTCAGTTGTAAGTAGCCTGTTCAGAGAGTTTTATCTTTTTAAGCAATTTTATACCCTTAATTTCTACATACTTTTACCATAGCCAAACACAGTAGTGTGCTTGTCCTCAGATTCTGAAATGGATGGGGAGCTGTCTTAAAATTCTGACATTCGTGCTTGAAAACTCGGGCAAAAGACCTTTTGTCTAAATTCTGAGGCTGAAGATTTAGAGGTTGACTATGAACCAAAGGAGGGTTCCAGACTGTTTGGAGTAGTGAGGTGTAGAAACCAACACACTGCTTATGGGAAGTGTTTGCATGGAAAGTGAAACCAACAAGAGATCTAACAATCTTTTGCAAAATAGTGCCTGAAGAAACGTGAGCATCACTTGTGCTCAGTCTGGTAGAAATGTGTGACTTGGCTTCTGTGGATGAGATAACAGCACCAGCACTAGTTTCCTAGTGTTGGTCTCCAAAAAGGAAAAAAAATGAAGTTTTTCCTTTACATTTGAAGTCTTAAGTCAGAAATTAAGATTTACCTTAACTGTGGCAGCTCTGATTTGATGGGGATGAAAATCTAAAGGCAGCACTACGGGCGCTGTTTCTGTGTTGTCAGTTATATCAAATGACATCTGACACACCTACTTATGAGCATTAAACTGGGATTTTTTGCAGGTCCAAGCACGACTCATCGATACGTAAATCAAATTTGGCCAAAAATTCCCCACCTTTTACAGTAATTCCTTATTATGTGTGCCAAAAGACATTAAAGACACAAACGTTTTGTTTAGTCCACAATTTAATTAAATTCTGATCCTTGCTGCTGATTATAGCTGGTTTCTAAGGATTTTTCATGATGTGTCAAGTAATTCTCTTTTAAATCGTGATCTAAATAAGCGGCTACATAATGTTTAATCATTTACTTCAATTTTATCAAGGCTGTAAACCAGTTATTTTCCTAAGAAAGTGTTCTTTACAGTCAGCTAGTGTAATTAAGGCGGCCAGATCCTACTGACAAACATATTTTAAGTTTGCATAGCAGAATGCAACATGAAATTTACATCTCCACTCATGAAATTGACTGTAATTAGCTTTGTAATTTTCATCCAGCTTGCCCCACCTCTAAAGCTGCTGAAAGCTGTCAGGTAATACACACTTCATAAAACCTTTATGGTAGTTCACCTATCACACAGTAACAGGGCATACCTGGTATCTTTACGTAACTTGAATTGGTCCCAAGACAGATTATTCCTTCCTATTCCTGCTGTCATTAAAGAGCAGGACAAGTTTTTTTTAACTCTTCAGTATTTGAAAATAATTTAGTAATGCAGCATACTTTTCCTTGAACTTCAGTTTATAGCAAACTTGGAATTTAGAAATTTTTGCCATAAGTCCACTTCAAATTTTGATATAGACCATCTGGAAATAAAAAAGAGGAATGCATTTAAATAACCCCTCAACATAGTAATTAAATAAGAACTGGATTTTTATTTCAGTATTCAACCATCTTGGTGACCTTTAGTCATCGTAAGACAGTGTGATGGGGAAAGCAAGACGGGCTCTTGCAACAGAGGAACCAATCCATCAGTGTGTGGCAGCTGTGGTGAGGGAGGCTGTTCAGACCTGTCACCTGGCACTGGAGGGGCAGCTGCTGCAAAAGCACGTGGCCTCGTGGCACAAGCTGGGACATCGGGCACTAGCCCAGCATTCATCCACCTGTGTTACTGAATCTGACACGGAACTGACACTGTGGAAACACAAACCTGACGCGCCTCAAAGTGATGGCTGTCAAATCTAGCTACCTCTCCTTTGCCAGTGATGAATAGGAATGGGTCCAGAAAACACCATCTTTGCTAATTCCTTCACTCAGTTTTGACACCATTTGGTGTGTTCCTGCAGACATCATTAAGCTTCTGAACAAATCTTTAGTAGTGCTGTAAGGCATTTGTTTTATGAGCTTTTGCACAGGAGCTAAACCTTTTCTGCAATATAGTGCTGTTTGTTTTTCCTTGTATGAATGAGCAACCTTGTAACAGATTATGTATTACATAATTACATTTTGTATTCTTTGCTCTTGAAGAACACTGAAACTGGTTTTTTAATTATCACAGTTTCCTTTAAAGAAAAAGTATGACACTGTTCCTGTAAAGTTGGTCAACAAACAATGTAAGCGGGATGGGGAAGAAAACAAAAAGCTTCTAACTACTATCAGAGAAAAAAATTGATTAAAATTTTAACCGAAAAATCACAGGATTAAGTATAACTCCCATCAAAAATACTAACTTTACATTTTTATAAATTGCATGGTGGTCTGGATATCTATGGAAGTACCAGACTTCTTGCTAGACACTAACTCAGCACCACTGCAGTGGTGAGATAGCAGAGGCATGATAATGTACTTGTATCAGGGTAATGGCCATGGAGTTACAGGTCTTCCTTTACTGTATGCAAGCCTAAAATTGCTGCCTCATCCCACCTAGACTGGACGTTTACTTGCACATTTACTGACCCTACCAACTCACCTTATTCCTGACTGTAGCAATGGTCCATTCAGAGATTAAGATCACTTTTTTCTTCCTAAGCAGTGCAATACATCCTCATCCATCACCATCTTTGCTAAGAAAAATGATGCCACAAGTTAAAAAAACCCAACAAAGTGCAAAACCAAGCACGAATTGCATGTTTTGTAGTACTACATTCCTTCAGGACTTCTGAAGAACTTGTAAGAGCGAGAGCTACTGATTAGATTCTTCCTCCTGCCCAAGACGATGTAAGAAAACAAAATTCCACATGTGTTTACAAATTATATTTGAGTCCCAATACCAGCTAAGCTGAAATGCAAAAATCTCGCTCTTCTGTCATTTATGTCTCATACATAGATGGAATCAGACAAAACTTGGGCTCTTAAAAGCTTCAGCAAAATTCTCCTGTCCCATCAAACTTCTACCTAAAGGTAAAGCCATTGCTGATGAAGTCTTTTTTTTTGTTGTACTCCCTCCTAGTCACATTAAATACAACTGAGATGACCATAAATGCTTTGGCAGACAGACAGTTTTCAATGCATTGAAATAGTGCCCAGTAAACTGGATCATGGAATTTTAGCAAGCTGACACTAAATCACCAATGGAATGTTCTCATCAAATGTCTCTCTCTAGGAGGCAGCAGGAAGAAGAAAAGTTGAAATTCATACCATTATAGAAATGGAAAGATCTTTAGCCTCTAAATTCCTCAGCTGAAATTCTGGACTTTATTACCAACTAATTTTGCTTGTATGAAATGATCAGCCTATCTACAATGTACAGAATAACCAGAAAGAGGTGACAGTGCCCAAGTAACAGCATCAGGACAAAACACCCTGGTATCTCTGCAGCCACCCCCGATCAGATAGCAGAGACAGGGCTTATTCATGTTTTTAAGATAGAGATGAATATGCAGAATAATCTCAAAATCTTTCCAAAAGCCTAGGGGCTGACATCTGCACAGTGTTTTCTGGTCTGGAGGCTTGCCAGCTGAAGTAAACACCTTATCTCTTCAGGAAAAAGAAAAGTCAGATGCCTGCCCAGGTGTCATTGTACCACTTCACTTCCTCTTACCAAGTTTTCTGGAACTAAGCTTTGGGCAGCCAGACTAGTTACTTTGTACAGAAGACCAGATAGACTTCATATTCTGTCATTCTTCTGAAAGAGAAAGCGAAGAAAAAGTGCTGAGTGAAACAAGGACGAGTCCTTTAGAGCCGTGGTAAGTGGAAGGAGGGATAACCTTCTCTGCTTAGGTGCCTGTTTTTTCCCTACTTTGGGGAAAGTAACATGCAGTGGCAACAGATCTGCCTCCATAATGAGCAGGTTACGCTCCATAGTGAGGAGGTTACATGGCTCCTCTCATCACCCTGTCATGAAAGTGTGAGCTCTGGCAGATTAACTGTCAAAAACAGTCTCTTAAATCACATCTTGCCTGAACGAGAAGACTGGGCTACCACAAGAAGGAAATGTTTCCATCACACATAGCACACTGAGCACTGCACCCAGTGTAAATGTCTCTGGCCTGAACCCTTGCCTTGTTTCATTATGCTGTTTAGCCTACAGCAACCAGATAAACCTCATCACATGTAAGACTTAGAAAAATCAGAGAGAGAACACATTAAGTAAACAGGGGGAAAGGGGAACCATCTGTTGTTCCACCTTTACCACATTGCCAGCAGGAGGAAATTTAAAACTAAGCAAAATAAAAAGAGCTGCAAGTTCCACTGTAATAGAGCTATCCAGGACAGTGACCTTTGAAGAGAATGAAGTGAACACACAGAGCTTAGACCCCCTGAACAGCACATGAGACTCACAGACACACCAGCTGGCAGCTCTGCAGAGGCTTTACTTGCAGGCACAACCTGAGGATTGGCAGGACACTTGTTGAAAAAGCTGTGTCAAAGATGCTTTAAACCCCGTTCCAGGACAGTCTTGAAATGATTATCAACTCACCATAAAGTGCTAGGGGAAATTATAACCTCACTCTTGCTCTTCATTCTGATCTTTGTTGCTTGCTGTATCCCAGATGTTGTCGTTACTGGCTCTAATACAGTGACTACAACTACAGCCTCCAGTTTTTACACTGTGTTCCCTCCTTCAAAAACAGGCCAGCATATGCTCCTGGATAACTACTTTTTTTTTACTTTTTGTCTACCTTGAATCAAATTAACTTTGTATCCTGAAAGTTCTTAATGTTTCATGCCTTCTCACAGCTCAAAAGTTAGTTTCATTTAGCTCTAAATTTAACAAGGCCAATTGCTCCAACTATGTTATTCTCCTTATGTCACAAACAGCTGCTTCAACCTGGTTAAAAAATTTTAATATAAAAAATGCAGATTCTTCTTAGAATGGCATGACATTTAAAAAATATTATTGAATCTTATATTAATATACCACCTCCAGAAATAATGACTTTTTGAAGATTGCAGATTTAAGAGTTTATCTGATTTCTTTTTGGCAAGCACAAAAGAAGACTCTGGATCATGCTTTAATTTAATGTTAAGAAATCAAACAACTTTCTGTAATATTTTGAGAGACATTCTATGTGGCTTTTGAACACCAGGTATTAACGCAAATATAATGCAAATCTCAGGATGCATCCCTTATTTCCCTGGATTATTCAGAAATACCTCTGCACTCAATTTCCTTCCCAGCCTTTTTTCAACTGGAAAGATGTACAGCAGCTACTGCTCCTTTCATAAAATTAATGTCTTAAAGAAGACTGTCACACATGTGCTTCAGACTTCTAGTTGACAGCCTCTAAGGACACAGGTTAGCAGGCTATTTAGTAATCTGTGGTTTTATTCCATCTCCTGTCTCCAGCCACTCCCTTGACAGTTCTATCTTATTATTTTGTATATTCTGCAACCTTATTTGGTTAAGACTTTTATCTCAGGACGAGTCTAAAGATTATGCTAGGTCATTGCTTTCTAGTCTTCCATTTTCAGTTTCTGTAACATTAGCATTTATAGAAGCATATGAAATAGGGCATTCAGAATTGCAGTGTTTAACCACAGCATTGATCAGCCTTTACAGCCTCAAACTTAAGTTATAAAGCACTGAAATTTCTTCTGAAAGTATTCCATTTAGGAGAAAAAAAAATCTTCCTCAACTATGTTTGTTCTAAAACTGCTAAGCAAGACATAGTGCATGGACCCCAATACCTACTGTGAAGAATCTCTCAAGGTTTGCAACTAAACCTCTCAATTGGTGAAAATAAACAAATAAATTGCTCACAATATCCTCACCCCAATAAGTTCTATTGATAAAATCATACAGTATTTTAGTTTTAGGAAGTTTTCTGGTTTTCTGTTTGTGTCCAAGAGCAGCCTGACAGTAAGCCTGCACAAACTCCTCAGAAACATGCTGTCTTTGAAAAAATGGGCGCCTGTTCTTGTTCCCATCAAATCCCTCTCTGGGGCTTTTGGGTGTGCAGTTGATGACTGCACAGGTTTGCCTCATTTCCCATCATGGTAGCTGGAAGGCTTGGATTGTTGTAACAGAGGAGACCAAGTAGCAGCCTGCCTCTTCCACGCAGAAAACAAGTGGGGCATTCAGGTAGTACATACTGTTTTCTTGCTTGGGGTAATTGGTAAATTTACAGTGCAGTTATGTATATTTAGAAAAACAAGTCTTCGTAAATACTTCTGTTGCCAATAGTATGTTGTAAATACTTCACAAGAAATATGGGGGTTTGAGGCAGGTGTTGGCAGCACTTTCTTGTTTAAATGAGCATAGCTGGAAATGTCAGTAGCCATCATGTGATGAGGTTCTGTTTTGCAAGTCATCTCCCATCTTACCTGGTTACTTCTCTGTATTCATTTTTTATTTCTTATCATACACACAGGGAGAGAAGGTGATGCTTCTAGTTAAGGCTAAAAAGTCATTAAAAATTATTTGGGGATTGCTGTGGTTCAACCCCAGCTGACAACTAAGCCCCCCAGAGCCATTCACTCACTTCCCCCAGTACATGAGCTTGCCTAGAACTTTCTCAGAAAGTGTAAAGGAGATAAAGTACTGTAGTCACCAAGTGAAATCCTTGCTTCAATGCTACCACTACTCAGGCAGCCTGGTTGGGTGTTGTAGAAAAATTACTATCCTACCAACCCTTTCATGTGCTTTATTGACATTTCAGATCTTCTACAAGCCTTTGTGAGTAGGCTGACCAGCCTTTTACATGCTGTTTTACATGCTCAGTTTATATTGGGATTTATGTTATTTGATTCAGTGTTAACCAGCAAAAGTGTTGACTTTAAAAGTACAAAATGAGGACTCACACCCTTATGTTTCAATATTCAAAAGAAGCCTGAGATCATAACAACAACATTACTGCTTTGTTGTCATTCATTTTTCTCTGCATTGACTGAACTGTGAAGTCCCTCCTGACGTGCTCAGCAGGGATGTGAACTAACAGCCTCACTACAGGCTGAACAAGGTGTGCCAGTGTGAGGCAGAGCTTTCATAAAGCACTTTGAAGATAAGACTGTCTTGTAGCAAGTTTTGTTTGTGATTTGATTCTCCAACTTTGCTAATGCCAGCCATGGCAAACAAAAACAGGCTGTTAGGCATTAGCAGTCTTCACCATATATGGATATTGCTAAGTAGGACTGCAGAAATAAGCTTTTGGGGCTTAATTGGTAGATAAAGGGGTGACCCAATTGGGAAGGCTGCTGATGCAGTGCAAGAAACAAGCCAAATACCAAACCTGAAATAGGAAACCTTTGAAATTGGGTCTGGGAACAATATATGGGCACCAGAGTGAAGCCTTCTATCCTGCTGTAATTCCAAGTCTGGATAGCTTGCAGACACTGCTCCCACCTTTTAAGGCTACATAGTTTATAACATATTCTGTTGTTAGACACCCAAATTGTACCAAATTAAGCTGGAGAACTGGATGCTGCCAACCTGAACTTCTTACCTTTTTTAAGAAACACAGCTCTATAGTTGATCCCTCTTTTTTTTTTTTTTTTAGGTACAATCTTTGAACCTTGATACTATGTTGACTTTGATGACTTCTTAATCTTAACTGTTAGCTAGAATCTCCATGGCTTAATTATTCAGATATAATAGATACTGAGAAGTTAATAATAAACTCAGAAATCTGCTGTTTAACCAGCTGTCTTGTTAATTATGTTAACAACACATTGGCAATTGCTTTGATTAAAACACCCTGGGTTTGGTTTGCCTTTTCAGGCCTCAGTCACTGTCCATACAGATTCAGTTCAGCTGTGCTCTCTGCCTTTCCAAGTAGGCAGAGGAGCACACCAGGTGCCTTGGAGATGCTGCTGTGAAGCACAGGGCAAGGACTCTGCCTCAGAGCATCCCTGTGTACTTTAATACTCCAAGCTCCTGGGTAACTGGTAGGGGACTCGATATGCTGCCTGATTCTGAGTGAATTGCTTCTTGAAATAGGAAGTGCTGTTTCTTTTCATCTATTGAATTGCAATACAAAGGCCAAATCCCCACCCATTCTGAACATAACATTCCTTTGGCTGTATCTTATAAAAAGGTGAGGTTGTGCTGAAGGAGACCGGGACACTCCTTGAGCCTCCTTGGAAACATCTCGTGACTAGTTGGAAGGATGAAGCTCCTGGCACTTTGTGGCTTTTTGTTTGTCTGTCTTTTGTGCCTCAGTGTCTTTGCTGCAGAAGGTAAGGTATTATAGTCTTCTAACACAGCTTCCTCTTTTCCTGTTCTTTCCTTTTTTGATATAAAATGCTTATTTACTATGTTGATTTTAATTAAAGGAAACAGAGGTTGAAAATGAAAAGGAGGATTGAACTTAGAAATGGACTTAGACTGCAGAATGTGGTAGCATATCAGTGCTTTGGTTTGTAGAGTGGTGTCTCCTCTGTTATTGCCTATTGCCTGTAGTACAGCATGATTAACTTCTACCTTAATCTGTGTTCTGAAACCTGCTCTTCTGAAAATACTTCCTGCTATATTTTCCCAGTAGATAACCAACCATCCACCAATGTAAAAATAGTATCATTTTCTCCATAGTGGGAAATGTGTTAATGGAAAAAGTTTCTACCCTTATGAAACAAGGGAACGTGAGTCAGGTCAGCAGAGTGTATGAGAAGTTCTTTATAGAACAGTGAAACAGGTGAGAGTAACTCTTCTGACCTTCAATCAGTCTAAACCTTTTTCCTTTGTTTTTTTGTTGGTTGGTTGGTTTTTTTACCACTGATATTCCACACTTCAGTTGTATTACTTTGAGGCACTTGGTTACCATTTTGCACTATTCCAAATTCACAGAGCAGTTGAAATCTTGAAAGCAGAGGATTTTCCATCTGTCTATAGCCACATCTCTGCAGATGTCATTCTGCATTTGCAGTAGTACAGTTCAGTAGAGTTTTTAAATTGAGAGGTGCAATCTAGAGGTACCTGTGCAGTTTTCTGGTTTGATATTGTAAATCTCAGGGATTTGCCATGATTTTCCACAGTGTGTATTTTGTATAAGATGTAGAGAATAAATGTGAGATAAGGAAAAACAAATAAACTAAGTGTCCAAAGGTCAGGAACAGCAGACTTGCTGTGCTTAATATTTTCTAGAAACCTTCTAAGAATTGTGTTGTGTGTAAATATGAGCATGGAGGAACATGTGGAAGCTGTTTTTCTAATTGGTTAAGTCAGCTGCCCAGTTTTCTCATTTTCTGGAGTCTGCTCTGAATGGTATGGCTATTTGCCAGAGCAGTGGTACCTGAAGTCCTTTTGCTCCCTTTGCCATTTCTACTTCTTTTTATTCATATTTTTCCATGATCCTTGAGGAAAACTTACAGAACAATGCAAAGGGAGTTGGAGAATTTCTAGATGTGTCTTCAGAAGCATAAAGGAAGCCTGTCCAGGCAGTACAGGACACAGCCACATCAATAAAATACAAATGAATTCCTGCAAGTTCTTGTAATAGTGTTCCCTTTTTGTTGATGTGCGTGGTACTTCAGTGAGTCAGAAGGTGGGGAGGAAATGTGCAAAGGACACTGTTCCTTATCTCTAAGTGCTGATGTGAAAGTGAAAGTGTCTGGGTGTGCAAGATAAATGTACTTTGCATGTTAAACCTGTTACATCAAAACTAATGGTGACAAGAGAGTTCAGCCTCCATCACCAGCCTTGGCTGTAAACTGTGATTTCCAGAAACATTGACCATATGTTAGATTTTGTTGGTGAGAAATCATCTGCCTCTGTCCTTTCTGCTCTACCTCAGCTCCAGAGTAAGCCCCTTTTCCCCTTTGTGGCCAGCACATACTATGTCAACTGCAGTCAATAGCTCACTTATTTAGGTGTGGTGGGGAGGGAATATTTCAGTGTCTTTGCCCATCCAAAGCAATTTATTCTACACACCTGTGCATCAGGACACAGAGATGCTCTTTTTTCCTGCTAGTAATTGTTCGTATTTTCTTAAAGTGGCGTAACTATAATTGTATTGGCTGCCAGTGTGACACTTCAAAGGATATAGAAATCTTCACAATGTGTATCTGATGGATCTATGAGTAATGATGGAAAAGAGCAAATTATTTCTGTTCCACACTAGGGACAAAGCTGTGCAGAGATCTAAAAATCAGTCATGATAATCCTTTGTTTTACAGATGTCTTCATGCAAGGATGTCAGTGGTAAATACTGTAATCAAAATGTCTGGACTCTGACACTTTTAATGTATATGTACAGTTATTTGCATTACCTGTCTCCACTGATAATGTGTTATTTTTCACCCTTAGGTCAGAAGGTTAGAAGACTCTGCTGCTCAAAAGTACCCAAGAAAAAAACACAGAAAGGTAAAAAGGTTTACAGTTCCAGTAGATGAGTTAGGTAATCATTAGAGAGAAATCACAGCACTCTGAGTTTTTTCCACCTGCAAACTTCACAGAATTTTCCATGCAGGTAAATACTATCTTCATTGTATCACTGAGAACTTAATCTCTTTTTCTCAGGAAACATACAGAGTATTTGGATCAGGGAGAAATAACATTAGAGGAGATTAGAATCCATTTAATGACCATAGTATAAAACAATCAAGAGAAATATGATCAATTCTGAATAAAGGAATATCAATGTTCCTCATTGATAAGAACAGTTACAAAAGTGAAATATTATCCTGGCTTTGCCCTGCAGTATTCCATCACCACCCACCTGTGGCTGCATTCATCTTCATGTTTTGAGAGATCAAACAAAGTGTGGTTCTGTAAATTCCCAAAAATACAATTTTTGAACCTACAGCTCTACCAGGAACAAGAAAACTGAGATTGAATTTGTCCTAAATATGCGTGTCTAAAGACTGTGCAAGTAAGAGTACATAATATCCCTGGTTTCAGTGAGATCCTGGTGGAATAAAAGCTGAACCATGAACAAGTCTAGGATACAAGGATTAGTATGCTCTTTAGAATCTTAGCATCTTAAATCTTAATGTTTCTAAATTCAATAAAACATCTATCTGATAACTTTTGATAAACTCTAAAGACAAATAATTTGATCTAAAATAGTCTATTTCCTCTTTTTAATCTTTTAATCATAAAATTACTAATTTGAAGTTCCAAGCAAATTCATTCTAGCTGATAAAATATCTTAAATGCTTTATTACTTATATTTAGATAACTTAGGTGGAAATGTTTGTGTTACTCTACAGTTTTTTTTTAACTAGAGCCTTTCCTTCCTGTCCATTCTCCCAGTGCTGAATCATGGGCTCTGTTTTATAGGCAGAGTCCCATTGGTACCCGGAGCAGTGAACAAATTGCAGAATTATTATGGATCAGGGGTTTATAGCTGTCTGGGGCTCCTCATTTAATCAGTAGGTGTAGTAGCAACTGAGGACTTGGCCCATAAGGCCTGGGGAGTGCAATGCCAGAGGCACAGAGGTGGCTTCTGTCACTCCTGGCCTGAGCTGGATCACACGTGCTGCTGCCTGCCTGATCCTGTCCCCTTTCCACATTACTGAGACTTCACGTGATCAGCACAGCTGTTACTTTTTCAATCTGAGTACCTTCTGCTGCCTGACAAAATAGGGGGTGTTTCAGGCTTTTTTACATGCAATAGGCATGGAAACTCCCTGATAAAAGTGCTCGCAAAGAGAATGTTCCTTTGAAAGCAGGCTGCTGTTTCCTGTAGATGAAGTACATTGATGCTGGTCTCACAGAGCAATGGAAGGTACTGTACTGAGGAGGAGACAGGAGTACAAAGGAAGCACTCCATTAAAACCTGTAAATTCAGCACAAAGATCTACAAAGGGAATCTGAAATGCTTTCCTCTGCTGCAAACACAATAGTACTTTATGATCTTTGCTTGTCCTGTTACACTCTGTCCTGGTTCTCTGAGCATTCCAACATGCTTACTGTAGCCATCTCCTGTCATTACCTGCAGCCAAACCTCTTTTAGGTCAGGGATTGTTGTTTATTTGCTTCCTTATAGGGTGCATCTTTCTGCTGCAAATGACTTCCTCAGATCTGCTTGTATCAAAGTGCTTGATCTGAATTGGTTTCTACTCTTACTGAAAGGCAGTTGTAAAAGCTTGAGCCTAATGCAGCAACTGCCCAAAGCTGAGTTCTTCTGTTTAGTGTGCAGTTCTAGACTGGAACTGTACACTGTTGAGTTTGTTTTGTATTGTTGCTATCAGATTTCTGGGTGACTTGTGCTGTCTTGTTTTAGGGGGATATTACTTGCTTTATAGTCTGCAGGCAAAGCACAGGATCTGTTTTTCAGCATTGCTCTGCACTGTTTGTGCTGGGCATGTGCCATGGGCAAGCTGCAAAGCCACTTGGAGGCCAACTCAGTGTGGCTTGAGGAGAGGGTTATATATAACCATATATAACCACCCTGGCTACTTCTTTTGAAGCAAAACCACTGATTTCCTAGAATGTTGTCATTCCATCAGAAACAATTGCTGTCCCAGAAAGCAAATGCTTCAAGCCAATGTCAGTCTATGACTTCTGGCCAGGAAATAGGGAGAATGTGATAGTAGGGGGAAGATGTTTAATGTGTCAGTTGCAGAATTCAAGCTCTGGAGAGACAGTAGCACTGTCCTGTTTCTATGAAGACCTTCACCACCTGACTGTGGAAACTTCCAGCAGCAGCAAACTTTCAGTGATTTTGTCCCCTCACTAAAGAGAAAATAGGCTGCTAGGAGTCAGAGACTTCCAGCAACTTAATTAAACCAAAAAAAACTGCCATCACATCCCTTTTTATTTTCAGATCACTGCTAATTTAATCCTGCCCATACAAATGTGGATGAACTTCAGACAGTAAAGTTTTCTGCCATTCTCCATACTCCCAATTATAGACATCTCTCAATTTTCTCTTTCCCATGTTTGTTTTACAGGTATAAGTTTTAGAATGACGCCAATGGAAATAAAGAAGTACTGCAAGCCTTGTCTTCAGCGAGCCCCTCCAGTGATTCCTGGACCACTTCCACAGCTAAAATGAGCAGACTAAGATGAGGATGAAAAGCATCTGCCTACATGCACAACTGACAGTGCTTGAGGACCCTCCTTTCACAGCTAGGACATCAGTGTATATTGCTTTTTGTTTAGGGAAAGGCTTCAGTACTGTTTATTCATTCTCTCACTCAGGCACCTTTGTTACTGTTAACCTGGCAGAAGAGTCAGGCAAAGTTGTCTGGCTGCCACCAGACTTTGTGTCCTCTGCCCCAAGCAGGGGTTTAGCTCCTCAAGTAAGAGAATGAGGAGAGCTGTTTGAAGAGGTGGCTGAATTGCACGGGTTTGCATTTCTAGATTGCCTAAAAAATGGTGAAGGGCTGATGCTTTTGTTTCTAGCTATCACTATGCATGCATATTTAACCTTTTCTTTGAATCATTTATTTTGTATTAAAAAAGGTATTTGTTTATATGATCATCAATCATTGATGACTTTTCCTGCAGCCCTCGTGTTTGGTTCTTGCAGTCCACTTGGAAGTAGATTTCTACAAATGATAAAAATCTCATCATTTAGAAAGGGCTGAGAAACTAGATAAGAAGGTTGTTAAAATAGTGGTGATGGGCCAGATTCAAGTAAGCTTTTCAATATTTCTTCCGGGGGGCTAAATCTGACTTTAATATCAAAGTGGCCTGGTTTTTAACTTCCTTAAGTGTCATCAGGTGGTTATTAAAGAGCATACTGAAAATATATTAAACCTAATCAGATTTCATCTGTTCCTCTGAAGCCAGAAGGCAGCTGTTCTTTCAAGACACCAGAGCTGTGTGATCACCTCAATAAACAAAGCTTACTGGAGCATGAAATAAATGCTAAGAATAATCCCAAAGGGCTGAATAACAGAGAAACAGAAGCACCTGCTGATACTTTACTCATGTATCTTCTGTCCTGTCCTAACTGTCCTCTGCATTGCTGCTATTCCTCTGCCTGGGGGAGAGTACTTAAAACTGAATTACTTGGTTGTTCATAAATTCAGTTTTCCTTCTAGTGACTATGAGGAGGAGTATAAACCTTTCCTGCTGCTGGGCAAATTGCAGATTGCAAATAGTAATTTTTCTGTCAGTACTCATAGTACTACTCTTTCTCTTAACATAATTGTCAGTATGATAGAAATGGTTTTGGTGCCCTTCACAATTTGGGAGATTTGAATGGGAACAGCCAGAGGTCTGTTGTAACACACACAGGCAAATGCAATCCCAAAAGGTCAAGTTTATAGGCACTTAGTCAGGGTCCTGCTCTTATTGGGAATGTTTCTGTTGTACTGAGCAACTGAACCTGTTTCTGGGTCTTCTGTGTGCCTGCTATTCCTTTATTTTCATATTGGTTTTGAGATTAGGTAGATCTGACACTCAGCCTCCTATTTTTGAAGACCTGACCATGCATAGCTTTTTTTATATCAAGGATAAAGGAGCTGCCAGTCCTCCTAGCAAGACCTCTGAATCAGGAGGTTGGTGAAGGAACTGTGTTTCATTGTTCAGTTGCTGGTCAGGGGGCCAACATATTTTATTTCTGTTGTTTTGTGGAGCTCACAGAAATAATCTGTAGAATATAAATGACAAGTAAATGTGAACAGCATTTTTGATATTGTTTGCAGCAGAATTTTTCTCTGTAAAATATGGCCATGTGTTTACAGTTCTGTTTAAAGCATCACTAAGAGGTTTGAAGAGTCTGTTCTCTAATGTGAGTTTAAGCCCTTTTCTTTTATATCTGAAAAATCCTCTATGATTTTCCTCTTTGCCTTACACCCTCCAAACAGCATGCTCCAAACTCTCCAACCCTCCTTCAGGCAAAATGTTCCCTCTGATAACAAAAGCATAAGCCCCAGAGACCATTAACACTATTATTACAGAAATACTCTGGATCTCTGGAGAGATCCCAGGACGTAATTTAATGCACTGAAGTATTTTTACTCACTAAGTTTCCCAGACTAGCCTCAATCCCTGGTTGGGGGCTCTTCAAGTTAAAGGTGCTACTTGTGTGAGGTCCTACCCTTGGCTGAGCAGCCTAAAGCAGGGACCTCCAGATTATATCAGCATGGATTGTGACTGCTGCCCAACTGCTTTGTTGCTTCATCTAGAGGTATCAGAATGTTGTGTGTACTCTTCAAAATAATTCCTCAACTGAGTTTGATTCTTATGTACCAGGCCATTTCCCCATGTGGTACAACAGAGGTACCATCTGATCATGGTGTCACTTACAGGCATCTGTTCTTCCTTTTGTTTTCCTTTCACTTCTACGTGTATTTGTCTGGCGTTACCGGAAGAGGAACATATTTGCTCAGTGCCTTTTCAAAATACACAAGCTGTGTATGCTTATACAAAGTAGTTAATTTATGTTGTCCAAGCTGACAAATAGATTTTTTGTATCTTGTGGTTTTGTGTGCATTCAGCTGTCAAGCAAGAAAATTGCATAGCCCTTAAGTTGAAATAAAGATGTTTCTGAAGTGTCTCTATCCCGGACAGAACAGATGTTGAATCCTGGTCTGACCCTGTCAATTAAGTGAGCCAGGTGGCTCCTCACTTTGTTTACAGCTTAATACCACCAAATCAGTCTCTTTTATTTGGTGCTATGACTGTGAATTGTCAGGAGCACAGGAGAAATGATCCCTGTTGGTGTAGAGGCAAGTTTCGGGTTCTCTTTTTTTCTAAGTGGGTGGTAGGAGAGATAAAAAGATGTCTTCTTTAAACAAAATATTGTCCTAAAAGGTGTAATGGTGACTCTTGATGTTGGCTTTTCAGCTTTCTAGACTGGCTCACAACTCATGCAAGGGCCTAGGTATCCTCAAGGAATTCAGGATTTTGGCTTTAGAGAAGGTCTCTTTATCCAAAATGTGGACTACAGGGACAACTTCTTGTGATTCCATTTGCCAAGGAAAACTATAATCCTCTGTGAACACTGTATTCTCAAATACTAAACTCAGCTGGCATATAAAAGCAGAAGGATAAATACTTCCTGTTGTAGATACACAGCTAACTCTTGCCAAAACTCAGTAGAAGACTCGTGGTGGCTTCAGCATTCATTGGATCAAGTCAGAGCTCTTTGGCTTGACTCTGTTTTGTCCGAAGTTATGGCTAACTACTCCCTCATGGATAGCTTTAGGAAAACACTGTCAGATTGTGGAGGTAGGTCAGATGCATATGAACATTTTACTGAAGTTTTTTTCTGAGAAGAATTTATCGAAAGCTTGTCTCTTTTGTCCCTCTTGTTAGGTTAAGGGGAAAACCCACTTACAGTCTTTCTTTTTACCTCAGTTGTTATTAGATGAAAGCAGTTATCTTTACCATAGCTAATTGCTCTGCAGGACTAATTCTTTTTTATTGCTGTTGGGGAACAAGGAGAGCTCCCTAATGGCAGAAGCAAGGGTGTTGTTTCCAATCCATGTATCCCTGTGGTTCCAGTAGCCTTCAGTATTATAAGACTTACAGCAGCCATTGGATAATCTGCCTTGGTTTTGAACATTACTATTCCATCATGCTTTGTGTTCTGATCGTAGAAAAGGGCTATCAGCATGGAGAGAATTCCCAGAAATTGCTTCTGTTTTCAGTGTCTCAGTGGTGGGATCTCTGCTAGAAAAGTTCAGCATCTGGATATGGATTTGTTCATGTTGTCATTCAACCTTTGTGCCAACATGTTTGTGTGTTTCAGATGTACTGACTGTGAATATCTTTAAGTGTGAGGCATTTAATTCCACATTTTCAGGCTGATGCTCCACAAGGGAGCTAAGGACAGATTTCCTATAGGATAAGCACCTTACACTCACAATGCCATCTGGTCAGGCTCTGAACACGTTATCAGAGAAATCAGGTCACTGTGTGCCTGTGAGCGATCCTCAGATGAACGTGACTGGTCTGGCTTCTGCAGCCTGACAGCCACAACAGCCTCAGTTCTCCCCAGGAGCTCTCTCAACCAGGCCCAGTTTCTGTCAGACACTCAGGCTGCATCTGGGATGTTCCTTTGAGAGCTGATTGCTCCCAGCTGCTGGTACAGCACAGCCACTCAGGGCTGATGATCTACACCTGGTCCAGGAGGCATTGGAGCCCGAGCACTCAAAGGTTCCACCACACAAAAATGCCTGTTGGGTAACTGCCCACCAGGCACCTGTACAATCATTTAACTCCATTGCTGTGCATGCATTCCATTTGTGGTAAGCGGGGGGCAGTCACAGCAATGGATACATCCTGGCTAAAGACTCTCCAAGTGCAAAACCCTAACAGCAGCAGGGTTTCCGTCAAGCACCTGACAAGCAAGGTGCTGTTTAGGTCAGTGAAAAAGAGCACATTTCAGCTGGTTTTTGTTATGTTATTTGTTCTTCAGCACTGATGCCAACCTCATGGCATGTCTCAGTAATATGTCTTTTTGCCATATCCCTGAGACAACCTTTGGTGCTTGTCTGGTCTCTGAAAAATCAAATCTCTGTAGCACATGCTTTGAATTGTCTCCCAAAACTGAAGTGCACTGGAAAATGCTGTCTTTGCTGGTGGGTCCTTCACACAAATTGTCCTGTTTGCGTTGTCCCAGAACCCAGTGTCTCAGTCAGTGCCAGTTGTGTGGCCTGTTCACTGAGCTAAAACCTATTTGCATCACAGTTTTGATAGGAAAAAAGAGTGAAGAAGTCCATCTGTTTACAAATGCTATCAGAGAAACATGAGGTGCTTAAAAACAAGATTCTCTATGAGCTGAGATGATGCAGCAGTGTCTTCAAGTCCCTCTTTAAAGCATTCTTTTGACTTGGTGCCTTTCCAGTTGTTTACTTCCATTACTTGGGAAACAATAAATGATGACAATTGTCACTGAGCTCTTATCTTGATTGTGCCAAGGTTAAACAGTTCAGCATTTTCCTTTTACTTAGTTAAATATATACCAATACTGCTGCTTTATTCTGCACACATCTTCAGGTGTACTGTTGATGAAAAGAGAGAAAGCACTATTGTGTGTCTTGACCTTAACCTCGTAAGCTCCACCTTTGATAGTCCTTGAAAGGAGCTCCTCTTCAATTTCCATTTAAGTCAGCACTCAGCAGTTTTTAAAACAGATCCTTGAGTCTGAGCAGTAAAGTCAACCTGCTCTTCATAATTATATTATAAAATGTGCTTTGCACTTTTTCCTGTCTCTTGAACAGAACTTTCTCTTTCCTTCCTCAACATTCTTTTCATGCTTTCTTTTGTTCCTAAAGATGTCAAGTCTTCCTCCAGTCAGTTCTCATTGAGTAGAAAATAAATATTTTGCTTCTTGGCGTGATGGTCCCCCACCCCTACTTTGTCTATGTGGGATCTCAAAGAAATTCTGCTGTCTGAATTTCCTCAAGTGCTGAGCTACATTAATTTGTCACCATGACTTTCTATCCAAGAGACTGACTGGAGTGTACATTAAAAAAAAATGTTATAAAATGATGCTGCATTGCCTTTTTTTTGTTTTCAGACATTAACTTTGTACCAAGGACACTTACAGGATTTGAACATATCTGTTTCAAGGCTCCATATAATCATCTTAAAGCCACAGTATGAGAAGGGATTTTTCTGTCATTTAATTTGTATTTCAGCATTCACTGCAATAACTTTGGACCATGTAATCTTAGCAGATGTGAAAGTCTTTTCTCGGATATTTTATTCATTCCTCAACTTAAAATCTATTATTAAGATTCTTGCTATGTAGTTCTCTTGATTTATCTTATTAATAGATTGTTAAAAGAAAAAGGCAAATAAAGCATAAAAAGGCAAATAGAGCATTTTGAAATAAAGCACTAGAAAGTGTGGCAGGAGATGGTGAGAGCCCAGTGCCCATAGGTAGAGGTAGTAAGAATGAAGAGACAATCTTTGGGCTCTCACCAGGTTAAACTACTTGATATGAGAATCATCATGCACACACTGTAGAAATCTCTAGGCAAAGAGCAGATAGTTGATGGAAAATGTATGTGGGAATAGAGCAATAGTCCCATGTGTTTTGGAGGTAAATTACTTCAAAGCTGAGTATTTAATATTCTTGTAATTGAAAATTTGTTGACACATATCTTGTTTTCTAGGTGAAGGACAAGCACTGCTTTGGGATAAGGCTTCCTGGATACTCAGGTTTCCTCTGGACACAGCAATCCAATGGAAAAGCTGAGGTATGCCCTGGCCATTTGGATCTCCATACTCTAACAAGGTAAATACCTCGTCTCTTAGTCCAGTGTGAGAGTTGCTGAGTTGTGGGATTCCCTTTTGAGAATGGTTTAAGGCACACCCCTGCATTCCCAAGAGAGGTCACAGGAAGAGCCACCTGCAGTCACAGTGTCACACATTTACTTGAGTGAGATCCAGGGGCTGCATCAGCCCCTCTGGCCAAAATGCTGGTGTGTCCAGAGCTGATCTCTGGTGAGGGCTTTGGTTCACCTGTAGTCTTTGCATTCATGCCATTCCTGTACTGAACAGCTGAGTTTGGTCAGACGTGGCAGTGAAAGGAGTATGTTTCATTTTCATACATCCTCTGGTTCAACAAGTCATGTTAAAATCTTGTGAGCAGAACATCCACACAGGAATGTCCATGGCATGCACACCAGCCAGGAGATTTATGGGGAGAACACAATGTTTCTTTGCTCTGCCTAAACCTTCTTGTTATTTTTCTCAGCCACACTGAGTAAACTATAAAATCTTGATTTATTCATTATTCACACCCCAACTCTGAGTTATATGTATAATTTTTACAGGCAAAACAATGAACAATACTGGTTCTTTCATAAATAACTTGGACTGCCTGTCTGCTGCTAAATGGCATCCTTCACACAGATCTATGTCATGCTCCATGGCACCACATCCATCACAGATCATGCTGCTGAAGTGAATGTAGGCTACCTAAATATACCTGGATATTCTAGGGACTATTTGTTCATTTTCTATCCCTGTCAAAAGAAAACGAGGAGAGTGATTCATAGCTCCAAAGAAGCAAAGTTACTGAATTGTAAATGGATTTTGCAGTGGTCTTTAAAAGCCTCTAAGATAGTAAAATGGATAGCAGGAACTTTAATTATTTAGCAGCTGCAGAAAATGTTCCCCTTTCCTCAGTTACCTGCAGCACCTTTTTTGCAAATGCTATAAAACACTTTCTGGTAGACTAAAACCAGGAGAAGCTGTATCTGAGATGAAGTTACTTCTGTTTCCCAGGAATTCTCCAAACCACTGCTGCCACCCACAGTGACAGCCAATAACTCATGATAAATCAGGCAGGCAAATGCTCTGAGATTTCTGGTGTGTAGACTAGCATTTTTCTCTGATGGGATGGAAGTACCATCTCTTTACCTGTGGGGAAAAAATGCCCACCACAATTTGTTTGGAAAGCCCTCTGTTGTCTGTTTTAAAGCCACTGTAGAAATGCTAAAATTGCTAGATATTTGGTGTCTGCTCTCCCTGTGTTTTCCTGACATTGTAATTTCTTAATTCCTTTGGAGATAAGGACATCATGGCTCAGTGTTTCTGTTCTTGTTATCCAAAATAGGGGAGTTCAGGTCCAAGGTGTTCAAATTGATGTAATGCTTGTAGCCACCTCTCTAAATCTTGGTTTTCCTTTCCATGAATGAGGAATGTTTTCCTCCTTCTGCTTTTTGGGTATATCTTCCTCATTCAGTTGAGTTACAAAGTCTTTTTCATGCTATATGTTTTATCAGACAAAATTTTTTTTATGAGGGTGGTGAAATACTGGTATAGGCTGCCCTGAGAAGCTATAGATGCCCTGTCCCTGGAAACATTCATGAGCAACATGATCTCATTGAAGATGTTCCTGCTCATTGCAGGGGTTTAGACTAGATGAGCTTTGAAGGTCCCTTCCAACACAAACCATTCTATGTTTCTATCCAGGCTTCACCATTCTCCTGCACACTGCTGAGGTTTAGCATAGCTGCTTAGGGGAGCTGCAATATAAAAAAGATGTGTAGACAGCTGAGTTACAACTCATGTTGTTCTTTAAATTCCTTAAACCAAACAGTATAGTGTCACTTTCAGCCTGGAATTACTGAGCTAAGAGAGGTTTATAAATTTAACCAAGATCACTAATGATCACATCACTATGTTTTGATGACTTTTATGTGAATTTAATGATCTTGGGCTGATTATTTATAGACTATCTGTGCTAGATATGAAAACTGAACTTAGAACCCCATGTGTCAGAACTATAAGAATGAGCTCATTTTCCTTTTAGAATGTTAAATTCATTCAATTAATAGCAAGATAATAATCATGAGAGGAAGAAAGAGGTGTTTATTTGTTTACATTTTAATCTGTCATGACTACCAAAAATTCCATGTCATTTTAACAAATTTGCATAACCCAAGTGATGAGAGTAGGCTGTGGAGAGATACATAAACTCTCATTTAGGAAGTGGCATATTTGTTCTGGCAACAGGGAGGATCAGAGTTTGGTCCTAATGGCCATGGACTCAAGCATATGTCTCTGATTAGATTCAACCACCAAAACATAGGACTGATTGTCTTTTGTAATTCCTACTGAGCTATGTTTGACCTATTGCAAGTCTCTCTCTTGTTTCTCTCCCGTAACTGATAATTCAAAATGTAAAGATGGATACTGAAGACTTGTGAGGGACTTTAGTCTTTTCTCTCCTGCCAGGAAACTGGCCCATGTTCTTGCAGATTGCCCAGTTCCTATAGTTTCTCCCAGCAACCAGACAGAAGGTATGGTACTGTGCTACGAAAATGTAAAATCTGGGTCAAGTAAAATTCTTCACCACCAAGACCAGTCATCTGAAATGTCATCAGCAGCTGTTCCTGGATTGCAACATCATCTGTAGTCTGTATTAATGGACATTGATGATATGCCCCAGTACAAGTCATCTCTCAGCCCTTTGTGTGGAGATTTTGAGGGGGAGGAATTATGTTTTTTTGGGCAGGCAAGAGTGTTTTGTTTGGTTTGTGGTGGGAGCTGTGCGTTTCACTGTGTCTCAGCTCTGGTGAAACAAGGGTGCTATGACCCCTCCCAGGTGCCAGTCAGGGAGCAAACACCCAGGCAACAAGTTGTCCTTACATTTACATTATCTCAGCATGTTCTGCTGCTTTTAAGGTGTTTGGAGATCAGCTTAGACAATTCTTGTTCACACCATGCTGTGGGACTTGCTATTGAAGCGACCCTTCAGTGCACAAGGGACAGCCCAGCTGGGGCCAGGGTTTTTAGGGTGTCTGTCTTGGTGTATGTCACAGCCCCTTCCTTTGTTTTCAAGCTAAGAAAGAACTTCCCAGTCACTTTCAAAGATGTGAGAATATAGGGAGAGTTTTGAGCAAATTTGACTGAGGTCCCACTGCTCTCCTTCGTGGAATTGCATGAGGAATTCTGAGTGAACTGTGCTGTGTAATAATGCCTCCAAGTATCAGTGGTAACTCCCAACAGCCCCTTTCAGCATGTGATTTCCAAAGAGAAGGCCATAGTGTTATTTGGTGTCTTTCTGCACATGCTGAGGTTTATATAAAGTGTGCAGCACTTTCTATGTTGGATTTATTTACACGCACAAATATGCACTCAAAAAATGCTGAATATTCCTCTCCAAGGTACTGCCTAATGTCATCTACACCCAGAATTCAAGGGCAAGCATATAAAAAAAGTAGCTTGAACAGTTGTGAACTTTATTACTTACCAATACTGTCCAGAGCCTAGAGCAGAAGAAAATGGAAATATAAAATCTGGAGACAGTACATAGTTATTAAAAAGCAAAGCAGGACAATAAAAAATAATATATGTTATTTTTTTCTTTCATTTTATTTTTCTCACTATTTTTAAATTGCAAATGCATGTAAGCATCCAAGAACTGATCAAAATGTAACTCATGAAAACCACCCATTTATATGCCAGGCAGGCATTCCCAAGGTGGGCAGCTCTACTGTGATGACCCTGAGGTGGAAGAGCCACCCACGATGTGGAAAGAGTAATTTGTCTCCGTGCCAGCTCAGTGGGTGCCCTCTGCTCAGCCTGCCAGCACGGGTGGCAGCAGGTGCCAGCTGGGATTCCAGTGACACCCCAGGGCACTCACTCCCTCGGCTGTGAACAGGCCTCCTGCTGCCCCCACCCCAAGCTCCTGGTGGCATTGCTGTGCAGTGTGAGGGGCTGTGCTCCTGGGGCAGTTTAGGTGCCATTTTGTGTTGGCTGCCAGTTCTAGTCTGGCCAACATTTTAGGCTGTGCTCTGGGAATGGGCTCAACAACAGCTGTCTTTGTGGGGCCCACAACTCTCCTGCTCAGGGTTGTGTAAACAGTAATAGTGCAGCTCTTGGTAGAGCTGAAAGCCCCTTTCTTGTCAGCCATACTTGATTAAGGAGGATTACTACTCTCAGGCTTAAGGCTTAGGGCTAAAAAAAGTGAACATGGTGGGGCCTAGGTTTTTCCAAATTTCTCAGAGGCTCAGAAAGATGAAAGATAATAGGGCAGGAGCTGGCAGGACCTTGTGTGTGGCAGGTTTTGTGTCTAGCCCCTGTGCCCAGCAATGGCCTAGTTTCATGTTGGGAAGTAGCTTTGTCTTGGGGGAAGAAAAGCCTCCATGGTTCAGGGCGTCCCAGAGGGCTTCACAATGCACAATCCAGCAGTTACAACCATGCTGTACTGGCCTCAGTACACCCCAGCTGCAGTCAGAGGCAGGGAAGTCTGAAAAATATTCATTGCAAGATTGTAGCATCCTTCAACATTTAAACTTCTATTGTATAAAAATTCAGGGTGTCTAACAAGCTCCCATAGATATTGCTAAACAGTGAGCCAAACCCAGAAGTTCTGTTCTGAAGATATTGAATCTTTTCTGGATGTTTTTCATACAGAATAGTAAACAAAACCCTGGGAAACCAGTTGGTTCAGATCAGGTGGGTATATTTGAGATCAGATGGATGTATTTCATTCTTTTTTTATGTTTCTTGCTAGTTGATATCCTAAAAATGTATGAAATAGAAAGTTTCTTCTACATAGGGAGAGGGATCCTTCAATTCCCAAAAATGTTGGGACAGAAAGTACTGCTTTCCTGAAACCCCCTCCTGCCCCTTTTCTTCCAAAGGAGAAAATTCATCAAAATAAGCCTGGATCCATGAGCTGTGCTGGTTTTGATCAAAGTATATTTTCTGACAGAAAAAACTACTCTGTGAAATGTTGCTGTGTTAGGTATGGATCTGACTGTGCATAGACACATATTAGCTAGGTTTTTAAACTGTAAAGGGATTAAGAGCCCAAACTCATTGAAATTCAGGAGGGAAACATTTTGCGTCCTTGGAGATGCAGGCCCTAGAGATTCAGATCCCCAGGGGATGCATCCAGGGGAACAGACTGCTATTAACTTTGACTAGGGCTCTCCATCACTTGTTCTAGGAAAGTACGCTGTAGAAAAAAAAGCATGTTGTTAGCTCTGGATTGAGGAGACAGATGAGAGGACATTTAGGTGCTATTTATGTTTTCTTTTGGGCACCATGCAGGTCTGTTTCTGTAATTTTGTCAGTGGTTTGATACTATTTTTGACAGAGGTGGGATGACTAAATCTGCAACAGGGACTAAATTTATACCTATCTTCTATATGTGTATCTGCTCCCACACAGTTTTCAGCTTTGGATCCCCATATCATGAATTTAAATGCACTAAAAATACATTTGTTTTTCATAGTTGCCTGCTGCAGGTTTCCCTGAGCTTTACAGGCCACTGCTGCAGTCACAGATTGGTTCAACATAGAGCTTTTGTAAATAGTGCTCTACAGAAAGTCATACAGAGTCAGAACAAAGGTCTGATCCCATAGGAGATGGTTAGAAAGAGATCAAGATGTCAAAGAGCCTTCCCCTGGTTTAACTTCTGAGCTTTTGGCAGGTGGTAATGTAGTGCTGCACTGAACCAGGGTTTGCATCTGTGTCATCACATTTGTTAGTCATCAATGAACCCAGTCTTCATTTGTTTGTCTGATCCATTTGCAGCCTTTGTTAGTCTTTTGCTCTCTGTACCGTTCTCTGGCAAGTTCCATTATGGGTGATGAGTTTTGTTAATATTGGCCCAAGAGTTTTACTGTTCTCCTTCTGAGAGCCTTACAGTTGAATTGTTCTGGAAGCAGAGGTGATCTTCCAGCAGCACTGAAGATCCCAGGGGGATCTGCAGGTGCACGCAAACCCTGTCCACACGTGGGAGCAGCACAGCACTGTGACTGCAGCAAAGGCCTCTCCCATGGCCCCCTGCAGCATTTGTTCCTCCTGCCAAGATCAGGGTAAGGTACACTGTAAATGTGTGACAGGACCTAACTGCCAGCTCCTTCTGTAGGAAAAATATATAGGAACTGCCCAGCCTGTCCCTCCCCTTCACGAGTGATGAAAGCTATCCCTGGAGCACTGACCATCTTCAGCTCTGCACCCTGCAGGCCAGGGCTGGGAGGGGAGACTCTGTGGGGTTATGTCTAGGGAACAATGACCTACTCCCTTCTGAAAGTAGCAAACAGTGGTAAAACATGTAGATGACTGAGGGAGCCAAAGACCTCCAGTGCTGCCCCGTGTGAAGCTGCTTCCTAGCTCTCCTCCTGATTCCAGTGTTTCCACTGTGTGTGCCCACCTCACCTGTGCCGCTGCAGCCACCCACCAAGGGTCACTGCCAGGCAGCATGTGCAGCTTCTGCCACTTTTTAAAGCACTGCGATGGAGAACTCTTTGACTGATTAATTTCTTGGACATTTCTTTCACTCTGGCTGTTAATTAAACAACCCAGAAAACTCCATTAACACATCCTTAAAGGGCAAGTGCTTTGCCGCAGGTCAGGTTTAAACAGCTCAGCTCAATGTAAACATCTCTGTGCTTGGCAGCCGAGTGCTGCAGAATCACAGAGTCACAGAATCCTCTGAGCTGAGGGACCACAAGGGTCGCTGAGTCACGTACTGTCACTGATGGAGCTCCTTTCAAGCAGGTTTGTTTATCTGCAAACGTCCTCGCAGAGTGGCTGATTTTTAACCATATAGTATATTGGAATTTATTTTCAGTTAGTGCAAACACCTTTTATATGTCAAAACAAGCAATTTAAAAAGCTGCTCTGTAAACTTCTTCTATGAGTTGGTGGTTAAACACACTTTTTATTATGTTGAAAATTGCCTGCTGAAAGTAAAAGATGCTTTTGGCAAAGAATTAAATGATCAGGCCAACTCATAACAAGAACATTTTGACTTCTGCAATGTTGTATATTTTTTTGCTATTATAAGGGTTTTCTTTTAAATGGTAACACTAATTTCTATTGTTTTTGCCAATATTAGATTTTCATCTTTTGTAGTTTTTCAAGATTACCAGAGCTAAAATAAAAATAAACTTCTTTTAGCTCGCAAAAACAGAGAACTGGCTTAGAGAATTAAAAATAGAGTTCAGAAAGAAAGCAAATTTCTACTTTAGCTTCTTCCTGACTTGTGAGTTTGGACAGCACAAATACAGTACTGACAGCAAAACATGAGAGTTACACTGATTCCTCCAAATCTTGTCTCAGAGATGAGTCCCACAGCTCCCTGCAAAGTAATTGGTCTAATTAGGTGGTAGGAAGGAGCTTCTTTAAATTCCTCAGAAATTAAGACGTGTCATCCGCTTAACATCTTAGCATCTGTTACTGCCTCTTCCACATTTCTCTGCTACATCAGCCTGAAGCCATTTTCCTGGACATTTCAGAGAAAAAAGATAAAGAAAATATAAAACCAACAAAACCCAAGCCCTTAAAACATGGAAGGAGTTGTCTCTTTCTTCAGTGGGATGAAGCATATAAGGCATTTCACCCCCTCCTTATTTCTCAGTTTGGTGCATGTTTGCCTGGGTGAGTACAATAATCACTTTGTTAAGTAAAAATATAGGAGAATACAAGCTAACCTTAAATCCTGTAGTTATCCTTACTGATGTGGTAATGTTGTTCTAAAATATTTTCCTTGGCAACTGGTCCTTGTGCAAATGTTACCCTCTGTGTTTATATACTTGCAGTTTTGTTCAAATGGACTGTTTTGAATCTCTAACAGTCAGTCAGTACAATGACAACTAATTTGTTGTTTCTTGTTTTGTTTTTTTTTAACTTTGCTGTTGTCTGGCAGCAAGTAAGTATTTAATTATGGCTAATTGCTCATGTAGTAGGCATAATTTTAAGGCAGGATGTGCTTAGAACACTGGGTAAGAATACTGGGTAAGGTACTGAGGCACTGGGAGAGTTTCAGACCTGTATGGGTAGAGTAAAGGAGAGGTGTTCCGTCATTGCAAGTTGAAAAGGTTAATTTTTCAGTGAAGCTGTCTGGAACTGGTTGTGATTTTTTAGTGAGTTCCTGCTATTTGTTTTGTTTCTGTTGGTTTGGAGGTTTTTTATATACTCCCTCTATTTCATGCTGGGTGAATACTGGCACAGTGGCATGTAGAAGTAATTTTATTTAAAATATCCATACAGATACAGCTCTGAAAGTCCATTGCAGCAACTGGGCGTGTTATGCGCTCCTAGTATTCCCAAAGCAGCTCCTGTTTGCTGGGAGTCAGGTAAATGAGCCAGCCATATAACTGCCACCTACAAAATGCTTTTGTTTGGCTTCTGTTTTGTTTTAATTGCAGTTCAGGCAAATTATGCCCCCTATTTCTTTGATAATGGAGCCAGAAGCACAAACGGGAACATGGCACTTCTCAGCCTTTCGGAGGACACACCTGTTGGTCAGTATTAAAATTTGTATGTTTAACTGAAGTTGCTTGCTCTTATGATTAACAAACATATTTTCTTGTAGGTTGTTGTTATATACTGTGATCTTACATGTTTTTCTCTCAAGCTTCTAATTGGTCTCAATTTAAAATGACATGTTTGAATTGTAGCTGCAATTTAAAACATAAATTCTGGCTCTTTTTTTTTTTGGTCTACCAATATATTCACAGCTTCAGAGCACAGACCTATGGGGTCAGAAATAAATTGATAGTGAGAGGCTTCTTACCAATTCTGTAAATGCTTATGAGAAGAAGGCCTAGTTGCTAATAATTTTATCAGCCTTGATAAAAGCAAGCTGTACATTGAAAAGTAAGGGGCATGATTTTCTTTAAGCACATTTTTAATGTTTACATACAAATGGTAGAAAACGTTTCGACTTGCAGTGAAAATTGTTTTGTCTAAATAACTGATGTTTTTTAAAAAGGTATAGTTTTGTTTTATTGAAAATTCAAAAATTGATACAGTTTTCAGATTTCAGGACTCTGAGGCAGGTCTGTTTATGCTTCTTTTAACTGTAGTTGCACTAAGAAAAGTTCAATAAGAACAAAAGGTGATTTATAATCAATATTTTCTGTGGGGGAAAAAAATAATCTCCTAACACCTAAACAATTACATAAAAAATATATTAAGTGATGAACATCACCTTTACTTCAAACTTTGCACTGATATTTTATTTAGGATTTTCTTCTGTTTGTCTGTAGCTTTCACAGGCTCAATCAGAAAAATACTTAGTTAATGCAGACTGGCTACCAAAGCACCCCTTTACTCATGCCTCGTGCAGAGAGGAGAGAAATGACTGCCCAGGGGGTGCACCCAAACACCCCCCCTCCCAGGGCTCAGGCAGCTGGGGAAGGCCAGGATGAGGGAGGGATCAGAGGGCACAGCCTGCCCTGAAAGCCTGACATTGCCACCCACACCTTCTTAAACCAGACCAAGGTCACTGCACTGGGAAGCTGCTGCCTGGGTTTGCTCAAAGTCTCCACTTCAGAGCCAGTGGTGTTAATGTCATCCAAGACCCACTCTGGGCCTGCTGGAGGGTGGGGAGAGGGGTATTTGGAAGCAGCAAATCCCCCTTTACCTACTCAGCTGGAGAAGAGGAAGGGAAGAGAAGGCAGCACATAGTGCAGAATTGACACATCTCAACAATGAACTTAAAAGGAGCTAGCTTATGATGCAGCAGGAATTTGCTATAAGCTTGTTCAAGCTTAAGTGGAAACGTCAGCTTGAAGGCCAACAGTAATGTAGTAATGTAGTGTGGCACTTGCAAAAGCCAGAGGCAGACCAAGGAGCTGCAATTTTTGCTGTGCTTCTGCCTGGATTCTCATGGAAACCACACTTAGTTCAGTCTTGGCAACCCCTACGGTTCTACTGATTGCTGGAGTTAGTTTAGCCAGTGGAATCACTTGTGCAAGTGTAGATAAGGCTTGTAATGCCAGACAGTCACAAAATGGGACCCCAACTCAGTTTGTTTGGGGTGGTGCTTGCCAACTCCACCACTGAAACCTTGGGCAGTACAGCTCGCTTGCCATCCAGCTCCCACTCCCTGGTGTGGTGCCAGCCCGCAGACATTCACAGAGCACCAGCCTCCCCCTGCCACCACTGGGAGCCTCCAGGCACCTGCGTGGGCATGAGGAGCTAAAGATGGCACAGAGCCACAACATGGGCAAAAATGTCCTTCCTGTCAGGACTGCAGCACCACATGCTCTCTCAGATGACAGCACTCCATTCAGCAGTGAAGTACAGCAGTAATTTCCACTGCATCTGATCTGGTGCTCCAGCAGCCAAAAAAAGGACAGTGTGCCTCAACAGCAAAACAACAGTGTGGGGGATCAGAGCCTGCATTAGTGCTCCCCTAATTAGCCCAAGAAAGACTAATGAGATATATGTGATGGACTTCTGTATGTGCTTTTGTACAGACTAGGTACATGGAGGTCTCTGGAGAGTTTGTACTTTGCTTTCAGCAGTGATAAAGCTCAAGCTGCTCTGTCTTGAGAGCTGCTGTACCTCCTGCTTACTAGCTTCATCCAGAATGTGCTTACATGTGTTTAAATTGGCTGGCTTGTACTTCTAATTTGATTTATAAATGTGCTTTGAAAGATAAGAGAGAAGCAGCTTCTCTCTGAAGGCTCCAATAGACCTGTAGAAACCCTTGGGAAAGAGAGGTAAGACATAACTTTTGAGAAGGCCAAAAGTAGTTGCTTTGTCACACAGCTTCCAGTGCTCCTTTGGTCTAATTCCCAGAACACTTGACAAACAGCTGTAAGTACTGCAAGGTTCTCTCTTCTGAAAGCACTTTTAGATGTTCCATTGGAACATGGTTGCTTGGGGTTTGCTTAATGCAAACTGCTGCTGCCCATGTCAGCACAGCCACTCCTCAAGGAGGCTTTGGCAGAGAGACTCCCAGAGAAGGGCACAAACAGCACTTCTATGCTGCAGTGCTGGATGTGCTTTCAGCTTTGTACAGGGCAAGAGGACCAGAGTTCACATCAGGCCAGAGCTCACAGCTCACATCAGGCATCTAAATGGCTGCCAGGCTGGCCCTTTACTGTGGCACAGCAGAGGAGGCTGTTGTTCTTCATCACTTGCTCTGATCTCCTCCAGAAGCAGGAGAAGGAATCTGGTCTCCCATGTCCATGTGCAGTCCCAAGCATCCATACTCCAAGAATCATCTCTCAGGTTGAGTAGGACAATCAGTGACAAAACAGGGGAGCTAAAAACTTCCATATGTTTGATTCTGGATGGCTTCACTCAAGTTTATGTGCTGCAAAAATAGGCAGGTTGCTATTAGGTCTTCCCTGTCCTTACATAAAAGTTTGGAGTCACAGGCAGGATGCTTTTCTTGGCAGCAGCTGATGTCCGATTTGTGCAATGCCACAGACAGCAGCTTTAATAGGCCTCCAGAAATTTTACAGTCTTTGGCTCTGCTGAGATTGCAAGTGGTTGGCAAAGTAGTATGTGTTAGTTATATTCCCAGACATCTGTAGCAAGGGACATGCAGCATTTGGGAACAGTGAAAGGAAATGATGGATTCTCTGTGTGGCTGTAGAAAGAGAAATTGCAGTGCTGGAGCTGTATGAACACATCCAATTCATTACCATTCTCATATCATCCTTAACTTGACCTTCTCTTCCGTTGTCCAGTTTTACTTATTTACAGATAGTTGTAACTTGTGTACCAAGTTATCATAAAGCCAGCAAGTACTATTTCTGTGTGAATGCTTGAAAGTATCTGCAGATTCCCAGATCGTATTTATTGCTGCAGTGCATGAGACCCCTCAAGGTGAGAGGCGCCAGAACAGCAGCCCCTTTCAGTGCCAGATTTACAGAGAGTTATAAACTGAAGTAGCACTTGGTGTTTGTGTCAAAACGGGGCAGGTGGGTAATTAGCTCTTTGCATGTGTACATACAAAATGTGCGTGTGCTCCTAATCAAGGTCTTAAGGCGGGAGTGGGATGCTATTTCAGGTTGTTTGTTTCATCTTACCTCATAATCCCTGTAAGCCTCGTAGTGGGGACAGAGTGGGGCTGGGAACAGCTGCAGAGCACAGGATTGAAGCATACTCAGAAGGTCTAAGTTCATTACTCTCTCAAAGCCCAAACATCATCATGATCTCCTTGCGTTTTCCTTTCTGTTTTTTCCCTTGTCCCCAAGAAGGCACTCCTCCCATTAAAAGCCAGTTTGCCATGGCAGTTCTCTGATCAAAGCTACAGCTGCCAGCCACCCACTACCAGGTGACTGATCCCTTCAGATCCCTCTATCCTTCAAGCTTCCCCTGTTCCTACATGCTCTGGTCTCATTTCTTTCCATCATTCACAGCTGACTGTGGAGAGCCTTTTTGTCCCCTGTGGTACCTGTCATTCTTTCCTTGTTTCTGTCACCCTGGTCCACCTGTAGGAAAGCTGGGAGCTACCAGAGCAGAAGTGTTAAACACAGCCTGCCTTCTGCACCCCTGGGGCAGTGCCAGCAGTGCACAGAACAAAGCTAAGCACTGCACAGAGATGCTCTGAGGACTCACAGGTGTTACAGCCTTCAATTTGTTTTGATTCTCCTGACAGAAACTGCAGATACATCAGAAAATTGCACTCACATGGCTTCTCCTTGGAGCTGGTTGCTGTGGGTGCCACAGGGACATATTGCTGCTGTCCGTGGGGTGATGGTCTGGGCCTGTGCTGACCACCTGCAGCCATATCCTGTCTCTCCACAACAGGCACTGGCAGCTGCAGGGCTTGTTTCGGCTGCTGCCGTGGCTTTTGGGCTGCTGATGCTGCCATGCCTCTGCTTAGGCAGCCAGCTGGTGCACCAGGGTGCAGGGAGGGAGCAGGAGTCCCTGGGCATGTTCCAGAAGGAGGCATAGCAGGCAGCAGGTGGGAAAGGAGCTGGCTTTGGGATAGCCGTGGTGTGGGGTCCATGGCCTCCAGGAGCCTGAGCTCCCCTGTGCTTGGGGTGAGCTTGGTGAAAACAGCCATCTGCAGGCTTCATGTGAACTGTCCATCTCCTTTTCTGCTGGGGAATTGGGCCCTTGCCTGGGACAGGTGGAGAGTGGGCATGTGACCCCAGGCAAGGTGGTATTTGCTGTGACATTAGGAACAGAGGTGTCTTGTCCTGGGAGCGTGGTCATGCCTGTCCCTCTCAGCATCTTGTTAACAGATGTCAGCTGTGGTGGCAAAGGACAACTGCGGGGCTGAGCATGAATCCAAAATGTGCTTGGCTTGTTTAACTGACAGGGAAGGGATCTGATTGCTGAGTGTTGCACAGCAGAGAGGGAGAGCGTATCTTCAATGAGAAAGCAAAACCAGCCCCAGAGCCCAGGGCAAAGACTGGCTGTGATTAAATTTGAGTCAAAAATGAAGTAAAATGGAGCAATGGCATCATGAGACAGCCATTCAGCCCAAGTGGCAAAGCAGAGAGCAAATGACTTTTAAGATGGAAAAGGAAAATGGAGTGAAAAGCCTGGCATGGTGCCTGGGAGGAAACCATAGGAGGAAGCAGCAAATATCTCCCCAGGATTCCCCCGTCCCAGCCTTCTGCATCATCCCCTGGGTGCTCAGAATATCCAGCTTACCTAAGTATGGCATTTTTCATATCCTCAAGCCTCTTCTATTCCCATATTTTTGTGACAGGGAGAGGCTGTTTACTTGGTAATCTGATAAGATTTTAGCTGTCTTTTTCATTTATTTCCTTTTCAGCAAGTAGAGGCAGCACACTGAGAACAGATTTTTAATTGGCATTAACTCTGTGCTGAGAAGTGTTCCTGGGGGTGTTAATGATATGGAGAGTACTGTGGAGTGAAATTACAATTTGGAAAAAATAAGGAATTATAATGAGTTAGAAAATAAATTTTGATCCACAATCTAATTTAAAAGGCATGTGAGTGTTCTGTATTATGAAAAATGAAGTATCAGCTTTCGCTAAAAAGCAAACAGTCCAGTGCAGAGATCAATGAAGTCCATCATTACTTGCTCAGAATGGTCACTAATCTCAGTCTGTACCAATATCAGTGTTTCTTCTCACATTTAGCAGCAAGAAAGTTCCTGTCTTCCTTATAAGAAAATCCTAAGAAAATGTAGGAAATGAAACTGTGAGATAGAAAGAAGAAGCCCAGGTTCAAATGGGTTCACATAAACTTTCATAGTCTGTTGTTCTCCAGCCCTGTGCCCCTTGAGGAGTGGTTTGCATTTGTGTACTGCTAGTGTTGGTGTTTCAGGGCAGCCACAGCCACAGCAGAGACCTTGTGCCTGGTGGTTGCTCTCAGGCTCCAAGAGAGCCCAGGTGTGGTGTCCATCCTGTTTCTGCATGGCAGAGAGAGCACTGCTCAGCAGCTGCTGCAGGCATCCAAGCAAGTGAGAAACAGGCAGCACAGCCAGCAGTGTGTCAAGTGCAAGGGACAGGAAAAATAACTAAGAAGGGCAGAAAAGCAACTGAGAAGTAGAGACAACTAATGACAAAAAAAAAAAAAAAAAAAAAAGGCTGCAGAAAAGCACTGTATTTATAAGAATATCAATGAGATGCTGACAACTGACACCTTAATTTTCCAATTGGACCCAGCTGTGATATTAAGACAAAGCTTTTGAAAAACAAGAATAAATGAGTCAGTGCTGGTGCTGCAGAACCCTCCACAGTTTTCAAATTTCTGTCTCTTATATAAATAGTTGTATAAGGAACTAGGTGTCTTTCAGGATACTGTTTTATATCAGTCCCAGTTAATTCCTCTCCTTTCATTTCCTTGTACTTAGAGAGTTGTTACAATCAGAAGTGTCTCATCACACTGCTCATTGTCTTTCCCTAATAATTTTCGAGGATCAGAGTTTCAGGTGTGTTGTTATTTTCCACTCTGTTTTGTGGGGAAAGTATAAGAAAAATGTGGAAAATGTTTTATAGTTTTGTGAACTGTTTTGCAAGTCTTGATTATTTGTTGGCTGGCTGAGCCAGCTGGTAACAGGGTCTCTTGTTAGTGCTCTTGTGGGTGCATTGGTTTTTGCAATATGAACATTTTTCTGTACAAAGTTGCCCAAATATTGCCCTGGTAATTATAAGAGAGCTTACTCATAAGTGAGCACAGTTCCACATGGTTTGGTATAATCTTTTGCTGTGACAAGAAGACAGCCATGCTTTTCAAATATCACCACTGATGGCTGGGTGTCCCATGTCCATTAGGGCCCCTGAGCAGTTTCACAGTTTGCATGCCAAGGAAGAAGCAAATGAGGTCCAAAAGGTTTCCTTGCAAAACTGAGGAAACCTTTGAGAAGCTGACCTGTCAGTGGTGTGGGCAAAGCTCTAGGATTAAACACAAGTTCACTGATCTGGTCAGTGATCTATGCTACTGAAGAGAGGAGATGAGAAAAAAGATTATCACTTTTGGTACTGAATTAAAAATCTACCAAACTCAGGGCCAGAGTAGTTCAAAACTGAGAGTATTAGTGTTGTTCCTTAACTTTTTGCTAACTTTCTTAGCAGGGATTCTTCCATCCTGTATTTGGGTTGCATGCAGGAGCCAAACTCAATAATAACCAGTGAGTCAATTGGCTACAGTATTTCCAGTGCAGAGGGCTTTGGTAGATGTAAAGCAGTTTCTATGCTTAATCTCTACAATCTGAATATCTCAGGTTACTTACCCAAGGCACAGCAGATTGGAAAGAAACAACAGTGGTTTATATTTCAGGCTTAGTTAACTGGTGTTTGCAAACTGCTTTAAGTTATTTCGGTGAAGGTGTTAAAGCACAGTAGAATAACAGACATGTAAGTTTAAAAAATAATACTAATAAACACTCTCACCATGCTTTGAAAATATGGGTGTTATAACTCCCCCAGGAATTATCAATTATAATACACAAAGTCAGTTTAGTGGAAAAACTGGCACCAACTTCTCAATATTTAAAAATAGAAATAATAGTCTTTCTCCAGCTTCTGAGGGAAATACATAGATGAGTTTGAAAAATTTATTAATTGGTATAAGCATGAGTGGGTGTGTCAAGTAAAGAATTTAATGAGAGAGAGCTAATGAGTGGGAATGAAGTAGGAAAGAAGACTTTTGCATTGATTAATTCTGAAAGTGGGAAAGTATGAAAATGTCCTTGCACCTCCTGAGTTCCAGAGCTTGGATCCAGTCCTGTGGGAGCTCTCCCTGAAGGGAGATTGCCAGATTCTCTGCATGCTAGTTTGCAATTCTGTTGTTCCCACAAAGGAGAGGTCTGTGAGGGCCTTTTGGTACGCTGAGATTGTCACCCAGTTGTACAACAGCATCACTTCTGGCTCACCTGGGCTGAGAGCTGATGAAGAGCTTGTTACCTGTGTAAGTTCTTGGGATATGAACACTATTGACTTGGGTGCAGCTCCACAGGAAAGGGCCTAAAGTGGCAGAAACCAGCACTGATAAACTGAATTTAACCAGTTGGCTAAAAAGTTGCCATCAGGACTATTGAACTGTCTGCTTATCCATGTTTCCCACTGAGTGGGTTTGATTGACAAAACCTTTTCCTGCTGCAGGGTAGCCAAGTTCCTAAGGAACAGACCAGTGAAATACTCACTAATTGAAGTAACCACAGGGAAATGCTCTTGAATATCAATTTTTCAGGTACTCATGTGTACACTCTGAATGGAACTGATCCAGAGGGAGATCCTGTGACATATGACCTGACCTATGAAGCTGGATCACGACGCTACTTTTCTGTTGACAAGAATCTTGGAAATGTTACTTTGGTCGAGGAGCTTGACAGAGAGGTACAATAAAATGGCACCACCCCAGGTGTTTGTGGAATTTCTTTCAGTTTAATTTGATCTGAGGCTAGGGACAATGCCAGGTTATTAGCCCCTGAAGCATGTCATATACTTTGCAATTCTAAGACATTATACTTCACCCATCGTGTTGCATTCCAGTTGGCTTGTGCCACTAACATTGCTATCAAATTGCTATCAATTCTTAGCTGCTGTCTGTCCAGGTGTTTTCAAAAGAGAAGTTTATTCTTTATTTCTATCTTCCCACACCCCATCAAGAGCTTAGGGGCAGCAACAGTTGTCACGTCCTCGGACAGGGGACTCTCCTGTCATTAGGAAGAAGTAGAGATTTGTGAAAGCAGTGTTCCAGGACACTCCTCTAGTATGCCATAGCCCTTTAGCCAATGTAACCAGGTTGCTAAAAGATCTTCCCAGCAATAGCAGCCTAAAGGCAACCTTATTCTGGGAACACAGGCACTGAACACTTCATGTCTCCTCACAGAGAAGCTTACACAATATTTGGTAAACCCTTTAAAATTCTGTATGCTGAGACAGAAGAATTTTGAACCAAAGTGCCATTTTAGGGAACATTTCTTGAAAAAGGTGACTGATTTTTATTAGCACTTTCAGAAGCAACAGGCATTACCAGAGCAACCATCTCCTGACAGTAGCCACAAAAGGTTCCAGGAGCCTGTGGCTGGAGCTTCTGAGGGGTCTTCCTGGCCTCTGCTGGGATTGCTTTGTGGTATTAGTTGTTACTTTCATCTGCCTGATAGACATGTTTAGATCTGCAGTCCCTTTTCCAATCAGGACAAAACACCATCTCTCTAACAAAAGAATTTTCTTCATTTACAGAAGGAAGATGAGATTGAAGTTATTGTCAGTATTTCAGATGGTCTGAGTACAGTAAGTATTTAATTATGATGTAGTTTGTCAGACTGTCTGTCCTCACATACCTATTCCTATTAAATTGCCTTAGAGGGACCATCTCATTTGATCAGAAAACATAATCTCATTAGAGTCTTACCTCCTGTTCCAAGAGCCACTGAACTCACAGTTACTCAATTCTCATTTCATCTCCCTGCTCAGCTATTTGAGGATAATTACAATGTAGTGTGAGCTGAAATACTGACTTAGCAGCCTGCAGAATTACAGCAACTTCCTATGAAATTTCACTGCCAGCACAGTAGGATTCGTGCCTAAGATCTGGAGGCTTTTTGGAGAAATGTGTGACATGATAGGAACTGGTGTTGGGCACCCAAGAGCTGCCAGTCCCCCACCCCCACTGTGTTTCTCTAGCATGACATTAAGAAGATTTGCTTAGGCTAAGGTGGTGGGGGTTCTCTTGTCTGCTGCTAGATAAAGCTTTGTTCACATCTAATCTTTAAGGACTTATTTGAGGCACTGAGCACCCAGTCCTACTTCCACAGATTTCCTTAGCATTTTCAATTTATGGACTGATGCTGTCACAGCCAGGATAGCAGTCTGCCAGTAGGATGATGTGGGCTTCCACATTAGAGATACCACAAAAGTGAGACCCTCTTCTTATCCACAAGACTGCATAAATCTAGAGCTCTTCCTTATCTCAAACAAGTTAATTGAGATTATTACAAGAAATGTTTGGAAGGTTCCAGCATCCTACAGGCACAACTGCCCTGGAAACCTCTGTAAACAGGAAATAATGGGATTCATAAATAAAGGGAGTCATAATATGTTCTTCATATTCTACTCCAGGTTTCTGAAAAAGTCAGGATCCTTGTAATGGATGCCAATGATGAGAGCCCAGAGTTCATCAATACACCTTACATAGTGGAAGTCCCAGAGGTTGGTCAAGTTCCTTTGCTTACTGGAAATATACTTCTATAGGATGTAAAGAGGGGCTAATATGTTTTCTCTGAAATAACAAGTTGTGCAGGACAAACTTGAATTCTTTTGGTTTAGGGTTTGGGTAGACATTTAATAATCTCTTCAAACTTGGGGAAGAAGTCTGTAGGTACTTAAGGTGTGATATTTTTGGGGTAAGCTCCAAGATATGAGTTGTTGTGAGTTTTTAGAATTGACTACAGTGGGAATAGGATACACCTGCTCTCAGCTAAAATTTTCTGTTATTTTTATTTCACAAAATGTTTCTTTCTTCTTGTTTTCCAGTTTTAACCTCCTCCCTCTTTCCTTTCTGCTCTTTGGTTCCCTCAGTCCTTTTACATTCTTTCTACCATCACTCTGTTTTTCTGCCTCCCTGCATGCTCATTTTTCATTTCTTTTAACTCACCTGGTTTTCTGCTTCTGTGTGACTCTGGTAACTCTTTCTGGTCACAGAACACTCCCTCCAGCAGCAGTATCTTTAAGATTGAAGCAATAGACAAAGACACGGGTTCTGGAGGAAGTATCACTTACTTCTTGCAGGTAAAGTATTGTCTGTACCTTCACAAAATCATCTCTCATTAACTGAGATTTCAGAAAGCAGATTTTAAAAAAGATTTTGGGGGTTAAGCCTGCTGCTAGTGCCTATAGGACCAATTTTGCATCATGAACAAGAAAATAGGCATTGACAGAAGAGATGTTGTCTGATTGCAAGCAGCCAAGGGTGGTCCAGCAGGCAGTAAGGGGAGCTGGATTCACCACTGACATTGCTGTGCTTGCCAGCAGGACCCCTCATGGCAGGGGTCTTACTGGCCCTTCCTTTGGAGTGACAGGGAAAGCAGGATTAGCTGGTGATCTTGTATGCTTATGGCATTTCTAAAGCATGAGATAGCTTTCTTTAGGGAGCAAAACACACTGGAAACTGAAATGTGCCCTTTAGTGTAGCAGGCTGGTGCATAATTGATACCTGGATCACAGTGTGAAATGAGAGTACTAAATCTTCTCCCTGAAAAAGCAGTGACTGCCTGAAATCACCCTTTCAGTTGCTGCCCACTGTTGAGAAACTGAAAGGGCTCCAGATTTAAAGCTGAACTTCTGTATTACAGATCTTCTGTATGCCACAAGGACAATTTTTTGCATTATGTCCTTCAAATTCCTTCTTCCAACAGGCAATTGATCCAGATTATCTGCAGTTCCCTTCATTCAAGAGGAAACATGAAAGAAAGCAAACGAAAAAACAAAGCAAATTTGCTGCAATATTTAATTTGGATACAAATATGGAGACAAGTTAGAAGATACTTACATAGCACTAAAGCTAATCCTGTTAAGAGCTTGGGCATACCATGAAAGAACACCTTGACTGCCATGTTTAAACATAGCTTTGATTTCACAAATTATGATCCATGTGCAGGATTCAATTTTGCACAGGGCTTTTTCCAGACAGCTTATAGTCTATGAACCAAGGGACAGCAATTTCAGAATTCTATGTCTAGTTTATAATAAATTTGTGTGGCTAAGAGGATAATAAATATGTGTATTTGTTGAAAAAATCTTGCCACGTCTTTGAGCACAGTCTCTGAAAATTGTCAAGTTGCACCGAAAAAATATCTCCACAAGTCTGATGTAGTGAAGTGATGTCTGCTGGAATGGCAAAGATCATCTGACAGTTGCCACTGTGTTTGGATACAGGAACAGAGATGTTTGTACAGAAATCTCCAGTTCAGAACAATGGAGGGAGGCATTTTTTAGGCCTCTTTTAAAATCAGATGTCCTTTAGATTTTGTTTGTACATAACAAAAATCACCAGACCACCACTGTGTTTGACAGTAATCAATACATGCAAACTTCCTGCTTTTTTTTTCAGTAGGGCTTTGAAACACTGAGGGGTAACACCTTTTCTTTTTTATTCCTTTTCCCTTCATCTTTTTTTCTGTTAAGTCTCCCTATCTCTTTCCATGCAATTAACTGAGTTAACCAAAGTTTAAGTTTTCACAATGAAATACTAAAAGATTAAAAATATCTACATTACAAGTAACTGATTTATTCTGAATAATGGGAGATTTGTGGTTGGTTCATGAATTGTTCATAAACACACAGAGGTGAAATTCATCAAATACATTATTCACCTAAACCGTATCATTATTCTAGTCTTCTCCCTCAGCAGATGAAATAAAAGATGAATCCCTATGGCAATCTTATTTCCATACCTGTAATCTCTGGCTGTTTCTTCTTTTCTTTTCTTCTAGAACATCCATGGTAATAAGTTTACAATAGACCGTCACAGTGGTGTCCTGCGCATCAAAACAGGGGTCACCCTGGACTATGAGAAATCAAGAACACATTTTGTTGTCGTTGTAGCCAAGGTAAAAGACTTTTATGTGAGACTAGAGAAGGTGGGGTGTTGTGTTTGAGTGGGACCAATTAGTTCAAATACGAGTGCTGCTGAAAAAATGAAGGCAGCAGAATTACTCCTCCTGTAACATCTGGAGGGATGGGGGTTACATGGATATGTGAGGGAGGAAAGGTAGCAGATATCTTCTGCTGAACAAAGTCTGGAGGATTTGAGAGGGGGCTTCTCACATTTTGTTCATGTCATCTGTGTCGTGAGACTCACCTAGAAGTGAAGGGTTGGTGTATCCAGCCCTGGCTTCAAGAAGGATCAGCCTGTGAACTCAGGGCTCCTCATGCTGCCCAGGGCACAGCCCTCCCACCACAAGGACAAACCCCTGGCAGGCAGACAGGCCACAGGCATTACCCACAGTAAGACACAGGGCACAGCTAGACCCAGCACAGCACAAGTGATGGATTTCTTTTCTGGAAATATCTGTGGATGTTTATTTCTTTCACTTCTCTGCTGCCTCATGGCAGGAGTTTATTTAAATCATGCAAATATTGCTGCACATCCCATCTTGCAGATCCCGTCTTTCCCAGCAGTGCTGTGCTTGTGACTTGTCTGAGGATTCATAAGAGGCATTAAAAGTTTATAGATTCTGAATCTCTCACAATCCTGTGGGGACCTGTCACAGAGACTCATATGGGTGGAAAGAGGGCAATTTTGTTGTAACTTATGGGGACTTCAAGTTTTTCATTTTTTGAAAAATTTATGGACCTTTTCATGGTTTTTTTAGCCAACATTCGTTTGAGGAGAAGTGACAAAATTTGGCCTAAATTCTGCCTTTGGAGCAGTAAGGAAGAAAAAAAAAAATCAGTGTATCTTTTAAAAAATTTTGGATTTTTAGGACTGGTACTGCAGACATGTTGAACAATTCACACTCTTACACACCAGCATGACTACTGACCTACAGCTGGTGCTCTGAGACTGAGGGTGTTAAAAGCTTCTGAAATAGTGAGCCATCTTCCTAATTGGCTCTGCTGTATCAGTTGTGCAGAGCTGGTTGTAGCCAAGTCTCCAGAGACTGTTTACACAGTGTGGCTGTCTTGCAGGTTTTGGCTGCACAGCTCCTCTGTGCTTGCACTTTATCACACAGGAGTTCCCAGGAGACTTTGAGCATGTACGCTGTTTATTTCCCCCTAGAGATGCACTACCTTGCTACTGTGCACTGTCTTGTGTTCAGGACAAGACTATGTGTGGGATGAAAAGTTGTAGACCTTGGTCACTAACTTTTTGCATCAGTTTCTAGTGTTCTTTTTCTTGAAAAAACCCTTGAATTCCCTGTCCCCTCTCTAAAGATCATTTATGACTGCCTTTATTGGCTCAATCACTTTTAATATAAGAAATTACTTATGAGGCACTGCAAGCTGTCTTCCTAATCAGAGAGAGAGCAGGACAAATGGAAAAGAGAGGGGAATAGGGCAGCACAGATTAATTGGTGTATTCAGAGAGAGAAAGGATCCTTGAAACGGTGCTTCTGAAAGCTCATGAGGTCCATGCAATGCCTAAGCTGATTTCCAGGCATGCTTCAGCAGAGGTATCTGATGATGACTTCTTTTCTAGGATGGTGGTGGGAAGCTCAGGGGAGACAACAAAGTCTTTTCAGCCACAACAACAGTTACTATCAATGTGGAGGATGTTCAGGACACTCCTCCTATGTTCATCGGGACCCCCTACTATGGATATGTCTATGAGGACACGCTCGCAGTAAGTTCTGGTTTTCATCTATGGGAACACAGGTGCAGCCTTTCTCATCTCAGTCAAGATGGGCCTAAGGTTTCCAGCACAGTCTTTACTGGAAATGGGACCTAAATTCTGATTTGGCTCCTAGGTGAAATGAGCTGACCAAATCTCAGACTTGTTCTTACTTATGTCTACTGCAAATTTGTAATGCAAGGCTTCCTGTTGTTTTCATTAAAGTCAAAAAGGATTGTGCCCATTTACATTGGTTTAGGCCCAGACAGTGACTAAGAGCTCTTCTGTAGCTCAGACCTCCAGAGGCACTTGGCTGAAGGCATAAGCAGGCTGCCAGTCACCTCACCTGAACACACCATTTTAGAAGCCTCCGTGTGTCTGTTTGGTCTCACAGTGCTTTTATTTTCTAGCTCTGATCGGTCTGGTACCAACAGATGGTTGTACAAGGTGCAGACAGAATTTATACCCAAATACTCCAGACTCACTGTGTTGTCCCATGGATATCACCTGGGGAGAAGCAACCCTGACAACCCCAAAATGCAGGATGCTTTCTGCTCAGTGATGGCTGGTTAGGCAGAACGGGCCAGGAAGGCCTCCTAGGCCTAAACCCAACCAGATTATTATTCAAGCAGGGACATAATTATGAGAACCAGTCATTTTCAGCCACATATTCTTGAAGCTGCAAACTAATGAGTTTTCTCTGTATCTAAGCAGTGACATGACTGTGTGTGGATCAGCTTTTGCCCTGATACATAAGATTTAATTAAAATTTTCTTCATATACAGGACAAGAAATTTTATCTACCCATGAAATTATCCAGCATTAGGCTATTGATCAGTTTAGCAGTGTGATTTCACTCTGTTCATTTGACCTTTGCTTGAGTTTCAGGAAAGATTGTGTCTTACCTTTCTGTCCAGAAATGTGCACTGCAGCCCATGCATGACTATATACTGCAGTTCACTGCAGAGGCTGTCACATTTCAGCAGGGCAGAGAAGTAGTGCTCCTGTGCTTTGCAGGTGTTTAGAATGAATGATATGATGTATATTGATTTATTCTGCATAGTTACATATAGATCTTGAAATAACTATCAGGTGCACACAGGAGTTAGTGTTTACTATGGAAATGAGAATCAATAAATGTTAATTACATTCACCTTGAGCTCATAACTTACACCATTATGATATAATGATGGAAGCACAAATTAGTCCTTCCCCGTGTGGGTTTTGCCATTAGAATGAATTCCACAGAGAAAGAGGCAATAGCTGATTTTAGTGGTGTTTGCACATTTGGTGTTAATTTTGTAAACTTGCTTCTTTTCTCCTTCGTGGAGTTGTCAGGATTTACAAGTACTCTGTCACCTTCAAAGGGACTGCACTGCATTTTGCCCAGTAGGCAGATTTTATTGCTGCTTCCAGCATAAATGATAGTAAATACAGTTCTGTATTTCCAGTTGCTGTAACAGAACCTTGCTCTTGTTTGAAAAATTCACTCAAGAGTTGTCATGAAAATGTTCCTTGTTGCCATTTGTGATTCACTGACAGTTACTTCAATGTTCCCTGGATTTGCAGCCCCAAACAGTAACACTTTAGTTTAGAGGTCTGAATTACACAGCTCATTGCCACTTGGGTGAGCATTTTAATGTTACACTCATCATCTCTCTGAGCTGATAGGAACAGTCACATGAGCAAAGGGTCCCCAGTACACAAATTCTGTATGTATGGCCTACAGCCACATTACTTGTGCAGCAAGACAGATAGTGAAGATTTAAGGGCTGTTAAATCACCATCATTTTCATCACAATTTTATGCTCTAAATGTTCTGTGGGCCAAGTTGCTTTGTGATCTCTGCTTGCTTCTACTGCCTGTCTGAACTTACTAGGAAGGACCAAAGTGACCCAATGACTCCTTGGCAGCTGCCTGTGTCTCAGCACACTGTGTGGCCATGGGGCACAGGAGCCTACACAGAAGCGGCCAGAGAGAACCTTGGTAGTGCCCCAAACCAAACTTTGGGTTTCAGATTGGCTGCTCCAAATCCTCTGTCCACATCTGTGGCTCCAGGCAGGAATCCTTGGCCACAACTTCCAACTGTTCCTGCAACCAGCCAGCCCCCAGGACTGAGGCTCCCATGGCCACATGGGATCTGCAGCCATTTCACACCCAGAGCAGTGGGCACTGGCCCTTTTTGTGTTCCCCACATGGCACAAGCACAATTACCCACTCTGTCCCCAGCACATCACTGCAGAAAGACTTACAGGGGTTCAGTTTATTGATGTGCAGTTGCAATTTCACTGCTCTGATCTCAGCACATAGACTGTGATTTCCCATTTCTCCCCAGGGCTCTGAGGTCCTTACTGTTGTTGCTCTTGATGGAGACAGAGGAAAGCCTAACAGTATTCATTACTGCATTGTGAATGGTGAGTAGGCTTGTCTTACATGAAATTTGAAAGGCACTCAAAATTAGATCTGGCATTAAATTAGAATAGAATATGATAGAGTTTAATAAACCTGAGACAAAATCTTAGGAAATAATGTCAGGTACCTCAAACAACTTCAGGGCCCTGTCTATCAGAGAATAGCCAAGATTCAATTCAGTGAGTTTTACTATCTTCTTCACAGAACTGCACTTGGAGCTGTTAATGTTGCTGATTTGTTAGGTATCAGTAGCCTGCTTGTCATTCAGAAAGTGTAAAGGGAGATGCACTCACTCTTCTGAGAGCCTCTATCACCTAATCTGGGAGGTGAGATCATTCATTGGGAGACCCAACCATGGCATTTGGAGGGATATTTTTATTAATACAATTATTGAATTAGCTAAACAGTCAAACCTCTGATTTCTTGGAGGGAAATATATTTACCAGTGAAGAGACACTGGCTGTACACTGAAGTGGAAGAAAACAGATGTTATCAGAAGATTAATGCTTTCCATCAGCTATTCTGAGAGTGTCTGTCGCACATCTTTTAATAGCATGAATGTGAAACTTAGCTGGATTGATGATTCATTAGGTGGCGAAGACAACAGCTGAACTTCAGGCTACAGCTTTGGGGTTTTGAGGTTTTATACTCTCTTCCTCCCAAAACAAGGCTTCTTTAGCAACTAGGCACTCCAGCTCACAGGTTTGAAAGATCCCAAAACTTCGCAAGAGAAATCTGAGGTGGAGTTGCAGAGCTATGGAGTAAGTGCTTCATTGTGTTATGTGATCTAAACAGCCAGAACAGAGAGATACTCACAGCTGAGTTTTTGTGTTGGTGTGGGATGAGACCCATGCTGAGGTTCCTTCTTAATGTGAGGGAATAGATAGGTAAAACAAAGGTAGAAACATTAAGGGGGAAAGGGTTGCAAAAGACAACAGATAGAAAATGAGAAAAGGTAAAAAGAAAGGTGTAAAATGAGGAGCAAAACCAAGTAAGTAAGATGAAAAAATGCTAAACAAGGGAGAAATTAAGTAAGGAGAGTAAGTGAAGGCAGAAGAACCAGGGAAAATGTCAAAGGGAAATAAGATTAATGAGGAAAGATGCTGGATTTTCAAAGAAAAGAGAGAAGGACCAAAAGGGCTCTCTGGATAAGTGTTTAGGAAAGAGTGGAAAAGGAAGATGGAAGGGGAGGACAGATAAGTAGAATAAAATATAGCTTAATGGGGAGTGGGCTTTTCTTGTGCCCATTAACAAAGGATTTTGTTTGTGTGAAATGGAAAAGAGGGAAAGGGAATATGCTTTTAGTGCATACAAAGTTGAAAAACAGAACAAAATATTGCAACAGGTTTCTGCCCCTGCATCTCGGACACTGGCATTATTTTTGACAAGCCAGTATTCCAATAACTGCAGGCTGGGATGTCAAAGGACAAGAAAACTCTAACAGAAAATAGGAAATTGTTTGTTTTTAATAAGCTTTTATTACCCAGGGAGTGTGGGCTAATAATAGCAAATGCTTCGATCCTCTGAGCATGCTGTATGGAGGAACCCACAGACTGCCACACATGCTCCATGTTACCAATTTCCCTGGGATAACTAGACAATAACATGAAGTATGGTGGTTTGAAACCACTATTGACTTAAGCTTCTTCTCAGTCAGAACATACTTTTCAGGCCAATGTATCTTAATAATTGGGTATTGTGAGTCAATATCTGTTCAATGTTGTGTTGAGTGCTTTAATGAAGCTGCAGTTATTGTAGGTATTAGCAAAAGAGCATACAATCAGATGGTTTAAAAATCGGCATTGGAAATCAGTTTGAGAGGAAGAAAAATTACTGGGCTTTCAGGTCATCATCCTTTAGTTCTGAAGGCTTGATCTACATTTAAAGGGCTTTTCTCTCTTTCCCTTTCAATGGTAGACTCTGCCACAAAGCACAGGATGTGGCCAATACTGTACATGAGGTAGCATGCAGGGCTGCCCTTCTTGGGCACCAGCCTGTCCTTGAGTGTGATGTGAGATCTTCCTGACATCCTGGTGAGGCACTGCTGCCTCTCTGCAAGCTGGCATTTGCTTCAGCACAAATTTGCCAGTCCCAAGCAACTGCTGCCTGGAACTGGTATTCTGTCCAGATCAGTGGGATTTGGGTGGCAGTAGCAAAGTCAGCCTGCAGCCCTGTCCTGCCTCTGTCAGACTCTGCCTCAGTGCAGAAACCTTGGGGTTTACCCCAGATACTCTAAAAACCCCTTTTTGTTCGGGACAGCTTTGCAACAGGCTGAAAGCCTTTTTGGACAACTGAATGTTTAAGACCAGAAGATGCTTCTTCAGAGATGCTGTCTGAAGGAAGTGACTAGGTTTCTTTGAGGCAGATTGTCAGGCTTCTCACCTTAGCTGATGTTAGTGAGAGAAATGTTCTTGTTTCTCAGAGACTTAATTATGCATTTGCTAATTACAATGACAAATGTCTATTTTTGTCTAAAGCAGCATATAAAGAAGATAGCATAATAAAAGTTAATACCAAATTTGCATGCTGGGTTGCTGAGGCTTGAGGGGAGCCTGACCAGCATGAGAAGAAGAAAATGCTGACAGTTGCTCATAAGGGCAGAACTCCACTGAGCCATTCCCAGGGGAGCAAACTCTTTTTTGCCCTCATCTGTGTTTTCATCTCACTGTGACCAGTCATAGAAATGCTTCATTTTTGAAGAGTGGCTTCAGATCTACTGATAGATATGGATACACATATGGACAAAGATGTGCTTAATGAAGTGTATAGTTGATTTGCTCATGCTTGTTCAAAGAAAGAAAGTGTGTCACGTAACCAAAGCAACTTGGTTTTATTGCAGGAAGTGAAGGCTCATTTGAAATCAGCAACACAACTGGAGCCATTTCTGTGATAAAAAGCCCAAATCAGCTCAAGAAAGAAGTGTATGAACTAAAAGTTAAGGTAGGTACTGTGGCCACTCTAGGACTATTGGTCTAAAATGTCATGAGTAGGCAAGATTGTCTAAAATTGTTCCATTTATAGCTGTTTCAGAAACTACCTCCTATATTTGAGCAGAATGCCAGATAGTATAAAGCAGAACTAATTGCTTTTGTTGGAATGTTGGGATATTGCTGTTGGGATATTTAGTATCTCAAATTACTTCTTTCAAATGAAATCATCTTGTCCTTATTTCATCTCTGAGGCTAGAGAATCAATGTCATTTACAGGCCATAGATACCTATTCTCTGTGTTTCCAGGTTTTATTGCTAAACTGGGAATTAATGTCCTGTAACCTCCATGTTATGAGATAGGTAACAGTCAAATCTGTGATTACCAATGGGATTGGGACAGACCATGCAGTGTCATATCAGCATCCACTCCTGAGACATTGATCAGCCACATACAAATACATGCTCACACCTCGGTGTGCCAGTACTGATGTGATAGGCTGTGTTATTTTAAGCAGTTTCTAAAGAAAAAGTGTTAAAAAATGTAGCATTAAATTGTGAAGACTGTACCAGTTTTCTTCAGCATATTGGAAATGCATATTATTGTTGTGGTAAGGACAAAACTGGCTAAAGGCAGCTTTGAGTAATTGTACACTGCCAGAACCAGTGTGTAGCATCCCGAAGGGCACTTGCTTGCTCCTGGGCTTCAAGCAGTGAGCTGTACCTGGGAGAACATGGAGTTCTCATGAGCTGAGTTAAACTCAGGCACCATTTCCTCCTCTTTCCGCTCTGCTTCACGGCAGTCTGCTACCATTCCCCAGACAGATACAGAATGGGTTAAAGCCTTGCAAGCTTTTCTGATCTCCCAATTATGTATGTGGTGACACAGAGCTCATGCAGGCTGCAAAATCTGCTAGAGGAACCAAAAGGGTGTTATATTACCCAGGGTCCATAGTGACAGGCACCTCAGTTGCCAGACTAGCATCTTCAGAGAAAGTGCCTTTGGTTTGAGCCCTTTGAGCAAAAAGGCATGTTAGATATAGCTGTTGTGACAAAAATACCAGCCAGTTTCTGTACTGGCAGAAGAAATGTCTCAGATTCAATCCAGTGAATCAGGCTCCATGTTGCAGTTATTGAAATCCAGACAGATTTGATCTTTTGGTTCAGAAAAATACCAGCTAGGTTTGCCTGTCTATCTGAACTATATCCACTTTAAATTAAGCTCATCTAAACATCATGGCAGAATTCTGAATCAGAGACTAAATCTCAAAAAATATGTACGTTTTCATATATTTACCTAAATGCCACAAGTACAGTTTTTCTCACAGTATTCAAGGCTGCAGTCCTTGCAGCAATGAGACAATGAGCTGCCTGTAAATTTGCCACAGCAAATTTAAACACTGTCTTCCTTTTCTATTCTATCAACACTTTAGGCAAGCAATTACTTTTTCTCTATTGGATTATTTGTTTTTAGAGAACTGTTTTCTCCTAAAGTGAGTTACTAAGATCACAAAATTAGAAGGAGAATCAACTGGGTGTTTATTGGGACTGGTTTATTACCATAATCTTCTGATCATCATAAACTTCAGTGTGAAATGGACTGAGGTTTCAGAGAAATATAAGTCTGTGAATCTTCCCAGAAGTTAGTGGGTAAGAGTGCTTTGTACACGTGGAATAATACCTGAACACGAATCTGAAGAAAGGGAAAACACCCTCATCATTCTTCTCTTCCTCCTGCCTGCTGCAGGCATCAGAAGTCAGTCAGGAAGGTGACGTCTCTGAGCACACATTTGCCATGGTGACCATACGGGTGGTCGACCTCAACAACCATCCACCAACGTTCTATGGAGAAAATGGTCCCCAGAACAGGTTTGAACTGACCATGTACGAGCATCCCCCAGAGGGCGAAATCTTAAGGGGACTGAAGATTACAGTCAATGATTCTGATCAGGTAAATGGAAACTATGCAGACTTTCAGTTTTCCTGTTCTATTTTCCCAAAGAATAGAAAGAGCTAGTAACTAGATAGGGAAATGTCATTTTAGCAACTCATTTGTTTCACCTGTGTTCTCTAAAAGCCTAGGACAGAGAAAGTAGTTGTAGGTCCAGTACCACAGAGAGCCTGTACCCAGGAGTTCAGTTAGTCTGTCATATACTGTTATGCCAATGAAAAAGGTGGTCCTAAACCTGCAGCCCAGGTCTTGTGACAACTGAAGTTGAAAAATCCTTATGAACTTCCCTAATTACTGGTTGTGTTGGGTTGTTGCCAGTGCGTTGTCCAAGAACATACTCCCTTAAAAGATTTTCTTGGAGGTTCCAAGCCCTTTAGTAACTTCAGGTGCAATTGCTGTCTGTATCTTCTTCTAGCCCTTATGTTACAGTTGGGGTCTGCAGTGCATGCTTTGATAAGTCATTCCCACTGGAGTGATATTTTTCAGTGCTCTTAAAAATTATGCCAGAGCCAAACTGACTCTAACCAGATAAAGGAAAAGGAAAGAAGACTCCATCCATCACAGCCTGCTGTCTAACTGACCTGTGATGCCTGTAGGTACTATGGCAATGGTTGCTATAGGGACCCCTAAGCTAAATACTGTATGAATGACATCCATCTGAGTTAGCCTCAGGTTAGGTAGCGACAAGAAAAAAGCTTAATGCATCTGAGAATTGTATTACTATTGGAAAGAGCTCTCTTCTGTAACTGTGCCCAGTATTGTGCTGGTTTGATGGTATTGTACTTTATCAAACCCACTGGCTTCTTCCCCCTCCCTCCTGCTGCTCTGCAGCGAGCAGATAAATGACTGCTTTCAAAGCAGTGCTACGTCTGTCCTGCTATTGTCAGGGGGGATGGTGCTGCAGAAGGGGAGAAACAAAACCCATCTCTTCTCTTTAGAGACAAAATATATATCTAGGCTGACAAAATATTCAGGCTTCAAGTTAGGCTATAAAATAAGCAGAAAACACAGATAAATACACTGTATAGATTTCTCAAGAAGCTTCCTAGTACAGTGTAAGGCATCACTTAAGGGGGGATGGGTTGCTTTTCTTCTAAGGCAGAGAATGCAATGTTTTTCCTTCCATGCAAGGTGACTATATAAAGAAGAAAATTAAACATGTGTCTGTCTCTGTCACAGCTAATAGAGACTCTTTCTTTTGGGGGAATGGATGATACAAGTGGGGAGAAGCAGGAAGCTGTGGTCAATGTCTGGTTTAGGCCTACAGTTTGATGGAAATGCTGTCCTTACTTGCAAGAAAATTATACAGAAACTTCTCCCCTGGACCTCTTTGACAAGGCTAAGGGCTCAGTGCTGCTGTTCCTCCAGTCATTCCTGTGTCCCATGGCTGTCTGCTTGGAGACATGCAGCAGCATGGCTTGCTCTGAGCAGATTGGGGTTCAGTGGACATCAGTGGCAGAAACCACTCAGCTGTTGGAGAGAGGCAGTTCTCTCCCTATCCCATGCCACCCTTCTAGTCCCACGTGCAGAACACTTTGTATTGTCAGACTGTCCACTCTTCCCATCAGCACTATTCTCCATAGTCCAGCAGCTCTGGCTTTCTGTGTTTGGCATTACCATCCAGCTACTTTGTAGTTGGGGGTTGGGTTTGTGTGACCAAACAACACAGACCACTGAGTTTGGATCCAAGGTCACTCTGTTTCCCTTAAGGGAGTACTGCTGAATATTTTTTCTCTTGACATGAGCTAAGGCTGCTCAAGAACTGCTCATAACAAGCTCTCCAGGGATACAGCTGAAAGTAAAGTTGTCCTGTTTGAAAGTTATTATTAGAAATTCATCATCTCAAGATTCATGCTACAGGGAGAACGTGGCACCAGGCAGCGAATCTGGCTGTTTGTCACAGTGCAAACATGACACTGTGAAATTGGTGAACCCAGAGAGTTTGGTGAGGTAGGCTCAGCTCATTTTCACATATTCTCTGCAAGGCAGAAATATGAGTATCCTCCTGTCATCTTTTCTCTTACATGGTCCAGTTTAAGAATTAGGCTGACCAGATGGCTCTGGCTCACTCTTTGCAACTTGCACACAAGTGGTGATAACCTTTGAGATACTGCTGCTTCCCATGCTCTGTCTGCCTAGAAGATTTATCTATGTAATTGGGATTTGCCTTCTCACCTCACCTGGAGCTGTCAAGTTATGTGTCAGATTTTGTTCTGCACAAGAGGAGCTCCTCTCTCCCCACAGGTGCATCAACTTCCAAAAGCTTTGGTGTTTGCATCTCTGGGCTAGCTTAATCCAGTCAGTGCAAAATGTGGAGTACCACCTCTGTTTGGAAATTCCATATCTTTGTGATTCTGCATCTTTGTCATGCAGAATGCATGAAGAAAAACTCACACAGCACCTGAGTTCTTAGGACACAGGCTGGACACTGGAAGTGTTCAAGGCCTGACTGGATTGGGCTCTGAGCAACCTGGTCTAGTGCAAGGTGTCCCTGCCTGTGGCAGGGGGGTTGAAATGTGGTGATCTCAAACGTCCCTTCCAACCCAAACCATTCTGTGACACTGGGCTTGTGAGGGTTGTGTTGTCCTTACTGGAGCAGTTCAGTTGTCTTTCCTTGGTAAGGAAGCAGGAAGAGGCAGGACTTCCCTGCCAATTTGCATATGATGCCATCTCTGTCTAGTTCCCAGTGTGTGGCATGAAACCCAAAGCTGCTTGCCACAAGAGTCCTCTCTTAGCCAGGCCTGCTGCAGGGTTTTTTCCATTATGACTGAAAGAATAACCAAGCTTGTCAATCTATTTTAAGAAAAGCTGTGTCTGTCTTGTGACTAGGGCTGGAGAGATTATACAACTAAGCTTCTTAGTGGTCTCCTGCCCAGGGGATGGAGAACAGAGGGCTCTTAGCAGTAAGATTCATTCTCATTTTATACTGTTTGAAGAAACAGAGCAATCTAGGCTGTAAGAAATGCACCATTCACTGAAAACAATCAATGCCATATCTGTTTTTATTCACAGGGAGCCAATGCTAAATTCAACCTCCGTCTTGTTGGACCTGGTGGCATCTTCCGAGTGGTTCCTCAAACTGTCCTGAATGAGGCTCAGGTTACAATAATAGTGGAAAATTCTGCTGCTATTGACTATGAAAGCTTCAAGGTGTTAACCTTCAAGGTATTTCTGCTTTCAGGTCCTCTTTTTCAGTGTTTATTCTATATGTATGATGGCTTTTGTATCTGATGTGATTTAGCTTCTTAATCCACCTGAAGCTGTCTGATGCATTATCAGTGACATCATAGTCCATGTAAGGGAAACTCATTTCTGCCTCTGGTTCACCACCTTCACAAGGTTTAATGGATGCATCTGTGGACTGATTTAGTCCAGTCAGTGCAAACTGTTGATTTTTATCTCCGTCTGGAAACTTGTTGGAGGCTCTGAATCATTCTAGACTCAGCCCTGAGAGTGTTAATTCTGCACTCACACTGATAAATTCAAAGGATGAAATCTTAATTTCTCTGCAGCTAGAACTTTACCTGCTTAGTGCTACATAATTTTATTCATGATCATGCTTTTGAATGTTGGCAGGCTGAAGACCCCAGCTGACTGGAAGATAATTCCCTAAAATTGCTCACTGCCTTTGTCAGAGTCTATCTATCTATATGACCATTTGCAGGCTGACCTGAGGCTCACCCATGCTCACATGCAAGAACCTGTTTCATCAAAAAGCTGGAACCTTGCATTATCACCTTCCCTCATGGATTCTTTGGCTCATCAACAAGATAATTAAGTAGTCTGGTTTTCTGTCAGCTGCCTCTGAACCTGAGTGTAGATGTTTCAGTTCTGACTGCAAAGAATTGCATAGGCAATCCTTGTAATCATTTTTTTAAGGCATTGCCAAAACTATCTAGCTGAGTATAACATATGCTAGTTTTGTAATGTACAGAGAGAGGCATTTTTTGCACAGTCCAAAAGCTGAAATTCCACAATTTTCTTCTCCCCCTTGCCATATGGTTTGCTTTGTGTCCTCAGCAAGCTTCACTTCAGTATGTTTCAGGTCTCTTCTTGTAATGTTCCTAAGCCATTTTGAGCTTTACTGGTTATAGATGCTACAAAACTATGAGGCATCATTACAGTATTAAAGTGGAAAATTCTTAAAGGGCCATAAAGTGCTACTGAAACTAATTATAAGAAGTGCACATTTATTCAGGTTAAACTATCAAAAGGCCACTAAAGGAGTTACACATGGCCTCCTCAAAAATACTAATAGAAATCAAAATATTTAATGTGATTGCCATGAATACCAAAAGAATTAATTACCAGGAAAAAGGATATCTATTTTTATAGCTTTAGCAGTTATTCAGCTTTTAAAATTATTTCTACTGGAGAAAGACTTTCCTAAATTGTTTCTACTGGAGACTATAAGACTTTGCTTAAGAAGTGCAGCCTTTGTCTGGATTCCAAATGGAGAAGGTGCAGCTGGATTATATAGTAGCAATATATGGCAGCAAATACTTTATAAAGACCTCATTGCTGGCTTCATTTTCCTGCAAAGTTCAAATCACTTCCTACCCAGTTTTAGTTGTCAGTGTAGTCATTCTGGTTAGAATTTTGGATGAAATATATTTCTATTTAATGTGTATCTTACAGCAGCTTTGAGAGGTCATTTTCAGTTTTTGGGTTTTTTTCCATAAGCAATGACCCCTCTCCCCTAATTTGTTTTTGACTAGTAAAATGCCAGAGAGTAATTAAAACTAATTTGTCTGGGCAATGCACTGAAAAACTTTCTGAAGCAAAGGCTACTAACAAAACCTATCTTCCATTTAGTGCTGGCTTTTAAATGTAGTTGGTAGTGAGGACCTAGTGAGTCCAAGAGCTCAAATGGGTTTCCCGAAGTATGGCAGCTATGGTAATTCACACACCTCTCCAGTGCCACAGGGGCCAGCTATTGCTGTCCCACCTTGGTATGGGCTGCCATGCTTTGGGGCAAACCTCCTGCCTCCATCTCCTTCTGTGCTTAGAGCCCATCGTGCCTTGGCAGGAGCCTGGACCTGCTGCAGACACTGACATCTACAGACTGGGGCCAGGTGAGGCTGCAATAATCTTCAGTTGCCAAAATCAAACTCTACTTTAAAAATTTACCTACCACTTTGAAGAGTGCATGTCAGTTTGCTCTTCTGGCACTTAAGGATGAATTGTTGGTATGCAGTCCTGTGAAGTAATAGTTTTATGCTATGTTTTTTCTCTCTGCATAAAATAAGCAATGCATAAGACACTGCAGGCAAGTAAGCTGACAAAATTTCCTCCCTGAAGGAAGATGTTGTCAGTATGTTGACATAGCAGGACTGTGGCTGCTAAAAGGAGACGCAATAAAAAATGAGTGTAGAAAACAAAGTAAAACTAAGCTTTTATAAGGTATACTGAGATGGGCTGATTGCAGCAGCAAAGATGATTTAACTGCAGATGTTATAATTTAGTTATAGCTCCATGTGCACAATCAGCATTAAGATTTTACCTCTGTACTGCTTTAGAAGCTGAGATATCTCATGAGGAGGTTTTTGCTGATGTCTGTATGGCTGTCCCTTCAAAAATTTCTTTTGCTCTAACACCACCTGAGACTCCCAAACACAAAAGTTAGCACAGCAATGTAGTGACCAGGCTCCCCTTTTGGAGCAGATGTGTCCTTCAAGTAATTGCAAGCAATCCTTCGAGATTCATTTCTTATCTTTATTTCCAACCATTAAAAATGTTCACACAGCAGGAACAGCTCTAGAAGATGACACTAAGATAGCCTTTTCCCTGTCTACTTGAACAGCTCCCCACCCTCTGCTTTCACCTCGAGGTGGTGTAGATGTATCCAAATCTGGCAGAGCAGAGGCTCCAGCACAGTGTGTGCCCACAGCCAGCTGGCAGTGCCACTGCTGGTGAGCACCATTCACCCGCCCTGCAGGGACCTGCAGCACAGGAGTGATGCACAGCCACGGCACCAGGGGAGCAGGGGATGCTGTGGCAGCCCTGCTTCTCCTTCCAAAGCTCACTTAGGCACTCATCCTCTTTGTGGGAGCTCCTGGGACATGTCTCCTAGGAATTAAAACCCCCTACAGCCAGATTTTTCAGCTGAGCCTCTTAGACTTCAGTTCACGTCCTGCTCACTAGTCTATGGGCAGTTTGCTGTCTTCCTGCTTTGTGTTAACTAGGTCTCCACCCAAGCATGAAAAACAAACATTAGACCACTGTTCCTGGTGTTAGCTATTCGGGCTCAGCCTCCACAGAGCCCAAGACTGATGTCCTAGTGCTGATCCTGTACGATGCAGCCACCCACAGGACAGATGCCTGGGACAGACACTGTGAAGGTGCCAGTGTCTCTCAGTACCCATGGCTGAAACTGCTCTTTCTTGCTCAGCCACAGGCCACCTGAGCTTGCTGCTCTACCAGCTGAGGCATCCTACTGATGCTCCCTAAATCCAGCAGATTTTGCTCAGTAAGGAGCAGACAGATACAGTAGAGACACTCAGTTTGCTCTATGTGATTGCCTGTCCTTTCAGATGAGCAGTTATAAGAATGTGTGATGTCAGAGAACTCTGTTCCCTTCAGAGACAGTGAGGCAATTCAAAAGCCCCCATGGTTATCTCATAGTCCTAATCAGCATGAGGCAATGAGGGTAGAAGTCCCATGAAGTCAGCAGCAGAAGTCCTCACAGTCTGGGAAATGGGATTCTGCTGTACATGCCTGACCATCCAGCATTTGGGGTGAAGGTAATGCTCCTTCAAAACAACTGGTTCTCTCATATTTTTACCCTGTTTGGTGCAGTTCATTGTTCCTGACTTCTTTCTTGATTAAGAATTTCCTCTACAAAAGATCGCAATTAAATTTACGTGGTTATTCAAAATAATTCAGTGCTTATATTTCTCAAAGTTCTAGGAGCTGCCCAAGGATGATTGTTTGTAAGCTTCTATTATGGCTTTTGGATGTGTGTTGGTTAGTTATGACTAGTCACATCTGTCACATGAATACACAGGTCTGAAGGCCTCTCCCCACAGCTTGATTGCCCATCACAAACACACACAAACTAGCTGAGGCCACACACTGACCTGGCTCATCATGTCCCTGCTTCTGAGCTGTCTGGCCCAACCAATGTGCCATGGGTGGTGGAGGAAGCTCCTTTAAGAGAAATAATAGCTGCTTTGTAGTGATTTCCTGTTTTTCTCTTCTTAGCTTCTTGCAATAGAGGTGAACACACCAGAGAAATTCAGCTCAACAGCTGACGTAGTGATTCGCTTGCTGGATACCAATGACAATGTCCCAAAGTTCTCCTCTGACTACTACATTGCCAGGATCCCCGAGAACTCCCCAGGGGGCTCAAATGTAGTTGCTGTTACAGTAAGTTTCATTCACCTCTTAAGAAATGTTCTCTTTTCTGGGTGTCTGTGGAGATAGTTTAAGTACCTTAAAAATAGTAAATAGGGCAAGTAGCAAATCTTACTCAGCACTTGACTTCTGGACCAAACTCCAATTCCTTTCCAGATTCAACCAAAATAAAATCACTTTGGGAAAAAAATTAAGTTTTAGAAAAATATTATTTAGAACAACAAGGGCCATCTCTTTTTAAGAAAAATCACATGGCCTTTGAGTATTAAGAAAGCCCCAGCCAAATCAGTGCCCAGTGGGAAGATTCAGTTATGCCTAAGTGGAATTGGATTTACTGGATTTAATTGCTTAAGTATGAGTAAAAAGAAAACAAGATGGCTGCTTAGTAGGTATTAGTCTCCTCCTCTTGGGAAGAACCTGGCTGCTAAAGGCGTAATTAAACAGTTAATGAGGGCAATAATATAAAACTAAAATGCTTAGGGTTGGGAAAAAAAGATTCTATGTATGTACCTTTTCACAGTGGGAAAAATATGCCTATAGATTTTCCAGTATCTCATATTTTCATAGAAAGAAAATCAGGGTATTACATGGGCTCTGAGTGCTAGAGGAGCATTTGCAGCATCTCTCTCTAATGCAGCTGCTGGGACTGGAAACAGCCCTCATGTCACAAAGCCAGGAAAGCTCCTGGCCACCTGGGGCTCAGTGGGGGATGCAAGTCACCTTGCAGAGGCCCCACAGTTAAGGATGGTGGAGGCAGGCTGCCAGAGATCTCCAGCACAAGCTGGCAACAAGTAAGAAAGAAAACTAAATATTCAGAATAATAAAGTGCTGAAGGCAAATTTTAGTGATGGAAGAATCAAAGAAGTGAAGCATAGACAATAGAGAAAAGATTATTCCATGAAACTAATAGGAAAGCTAATAGAGACTCTTAAACATTACTATCTTTGAGGTAATAGGAATAAAAAAATTCTAGGAGGTGGACAGAAAAAAAATAAGATATTTAAAAAATGTTTGCAGAAGCAACAAGACTTCTGAGCCAAAGTGCACAGGAAAGTGTAGCTGAGGAGCCCATGTGAAATTTAGTTACGTGCTGTCAACTCAGTACTTGACCCAGATTCACAACTATATGTGAAAAACTAAGATGTTTCAAGTACTCAGAATGGCAGTTCTGGAGGAAATCCCAGGTATGCAAATGTTTTAAGTAAAGTAAGACAGTACTAAACTAGGCTGTGGTCAAAATTATGGGGTGAGAGAATCTGACAAGTTCATGCCAAAGAACAAAACAACACCTATCAGTAGGGCTGCAGGTATGTTATGTTAATCATGAGGGAATCAAAGACATTGTTCCAGTTCTCAAATATTTAAACAGGAAGATGAATGAATCAGCCAGTGCCACCATGAATTTTGATTGCCAGATACAATGGTACAACACCTCCTCAGAGCCATCAGAGAAGCAGGAGCTTATGGAAATAGCTTCTACCAAATCAACAGCTTTCCTAATCCTGAGCTAAGAAAGGAAGCTAACAAAAGTAGGAAACAAAGATATCATCTGGTGTGGTATTTGCATTATTAAAAGTCACACAGGCACAAGAGTGATTAAAATATAAACAAAGCTGAAATATAATGTATAGATTGAAGCATTTGTTATTCATTACTTTAAATTGAATCAATTAAACAAGCAGAAGCTTAAAAATACTCTATATAAAGTAAATAATTTTGTCTAGGGAATATTCATTAATGTTTAACTGATAATTAGGAAGGTTTGAGAGCTGGCAGTGCGTTCATGTCATTGAGATTATCTCCATCTCTATCAAAGCAGGATGAGATAACTGTGGATAGATGGGGCCATCTAGCGTCACTTTCTCTGCCAGAGCCGCCGGGCACGAGGGACAGCATTCCTGGGACATTTCTTGGTGTTAGGTTGTGCACTTTCTAGGTCCATATTTGCTCATGTGGTTTCCCACTAAAAATGTGATGGAAAAGAGAGTGAAAAGCATTTTGGCCTGTTGTTAGAAGAAAAATGAAACATTTCTTTTTGCATTTTAGTAAAGTAAAACTCTCTTTTTTCCTTTTCTTAAGGCTACAGATCCAGATTCAGGGCTTTGGGGAGAAATCAAGTACTCTATCTATGGAACAGGAGCAGATCTGTAAGTAAATAACAAGTAAATAAATAAAACTATATAACCTCTAAGCAGAGTTCTAAAAGAATTTTAAAGAAAGCTAGCAGGCTCATTCTTCATCTGCTCATTTCCAAGGACATTTATGCCATGTTCTTTGTGAGTTCTGTGAACACAACAACAGTAAAGTTACTGTGATCATTAAACATCTGCTTCCTGAACCCAAGGAATTCTACCCACAAACCCCCAAAGAGATATAAGGCATCTTAAGTATCAATACACAGGATTTGTTCAATCACCATTTGAAAAACACTTGTAAGAGAAAGAGAGGTTTAGGTATAGTTGTGAAAAGTCACTTCTACAGAAAAAAAAAAAATCTCTTTTTCTTTCCCCTTCCCTTTCCATATGGCTGTATAAATAGCTCTTGTCAAAATAAATCAAGCAAGACAAGATATTCAAGGATATAAACTTCAGCTTTGGAGGTCAGCTGCGTTGGGTGTTAAAAGCCTTTCAAATATTTAAACATAATAGTCCTGCCTCAGGAAAGAAGGGAATCTGATGCTTACTTGATTTGCTAATACTGCCTCCCTCCCTCTCCCTGTCTTTGGGAACAGTGCTGGTGGTAGAACATCCTGAAACACTGGTTCCTTCACACCATGTCCACCCCAGCTCCCACACATGGCTGTGATCAGTGACATGGCTGTCACACATACTCCTGCTGGAACCTGCAGCTGCTGGATGTGGCAGCGCTGCAGAGAATGAGCTTTTCAGGCACTCATCCCAAGAATCTGTTTTTCTTTGTACAGTATCCACCTGGAGCTAAAGCTTAACTCTTCTTGTTAAGGTGAAAGCCATTTTGGAGGCACAATCAACGTCCAAAATCCAAGATGTTAAGGTTGAACCTCTTCTGTAGGCAGAAGGATACACATATGGGAGCATTTCCACAATGGATTATTTTGAGCTCTTCACTAAGTCTTTAAGCTAGCTGCTAACTGCACAGAGAGAAGCAAGAAAAGGTCATGTCATGCAGGCAGACCTCTTAGGTTTAGAATGTAGCAGCTGGTGGAAAGAAGCTTGAGAAGGCTGTTGACAAAGGATTTAGGGGGAGAAAAATGTAAGTGCAACTTTATTCTGATTGGCATTATGGGGATGCTCAGACTCACTGTACTTATGCTGTTGAATGAAGATATTCTGATGTGAAGTTTTCCTTTTTAAGAATTTTTGTTTGTTTTCCTTGTGCCAGAATGGCATAGCTCTGCAAGGCTGGACTGATTTTCTAGCCCTGGCACCTCTAGATCTGCTGAACACACAGTTTGATGCAGATAGGAGAATTTCAACTAGAGGCATGATGTTTCTGCCTTGGATATTACATCAGTGGGTGTGCAGTTGTGTGGGCAGAAAGATGAGTTGTAGTGGAGTAAGAGAAATGGTGTTAACTGTCGAAGATGAAACCAGTCTGATGGTAATCCTACTTTGGTAATCCAAGCTGCCAGTGGGAGCTTCTATTCTTCCACTAAAATGGGAATGATGAGTGTGCTCTCTGCATGGTTAGGCTGGGCTGGCTACTGAGGAGACATTTAGCACAGGCATTGTCTCCTACGCAGCTATTCCCACCTCCAGATCTTGGATTTCATCAAAAATTTGTATTTGTATTTAACAGGGTTATGAGAACAATTGAAGATTCTGGATTGCTAAATGCCCCTTTTATAATCACTCTCAATTGCATTCACAGTTGGAATACAGAAAATATTTTGCTACCCTGAACATTGATTAAAGGATATATAAAAACTTTCATCTGTTAAAAGCTCTACTGCTTGGAGTCTACACTGGCAGTCCATTTTAAAAAGACACTGTGTTGGTATCTTCTCTATAAATCCAAACTTTGGACTGACACTTCTGACAGTGTCTCTGTAATTACAAATGTGTAAAATTGAACTCACAACAGATAACTCTGAACACCCACTCCATCCTAGTGTCAGTCTATGGAAAAAGTTTTTTTTTTTGGAGCAGATAATTTGCCCTATAGTTTGGGAGATTTAAGAGCAGATTTTTTTTCCTACTCATTCTGAGAATTGAAGAGCATAAATATGATATGCATCACACTTCTTTTAGCTATGTAGGTGATATAAATCAATCTTAATTTATGCAGGACACAATCTATTACACTGTACTTTTAAACTGAAAAAAAAAAGTAAAAATAGGTTTAATGTTTGTCCTTCAAATGTAAGGAAATCACTCTGGGAGAAGGCCATCACACTAAGCATTTACTGAGGACAAAAGACTTTTAATGGAAAATGCAGCTATAATGGCTAAGGCATAAGAGAGAGAAAACTATGAGATACTGATAGTTCTCTGGATTTCAAGCCTAAAGGAACTAGACAACCAGGTAAAGTGAAGCATTTGGAAACAGCCAGAGAGGAATTAGGTGAAGAGTGCCAGTGCCTGGGCAGAGCATTTCAGTGTTTACAGCCTCGAGCAAAGGCGGGCTCTAAACAACACAAAGTGACCAAAAAGCCAAAAGTCTTCTCATGTTTCTTTTCCAGGTTCCTAATCCACCCATCAACAGGTATAATTTACACTCAGCCCTGGGCTGTGCTAGATGCTGAAGTGAACTCGAAGTATAATTTCTATGTGAAAGCAGAGGACACAGATGGGAAATACAGCTTGGCTGAAGTGTTTATCACTGTGCTAGATGTCAATGACCACTCTCCAGAGTTCAATGAAAACATCCAGGAAAAGACAATGATCATTGGGTCACCGGTGAAGATAGAGGTGAGAGACGGCACCGTGTGTCACAAAGCAGAGTGCTTTGGGAGAGCCCTGGCTCTGCTGTTTACTCTCAGGGGTCATGATGAATGTCTGAAAGTTGCCTTTTCCTGCAGTTTTATTTTGCACTTCCATGTGGATGTGACAAATGGATTAAAGGGTGAATTATAGAATTTACTGACTGATGAGAAGGAGAAATAAATTCTACAGGCAGAATATCAAGTCTTGTTACAGTATTTGAACTGGTGGACAGTCCTGGATTATACAGTGATCACAAGAAGCCCACACAAGATAAGTGAATGAAAGTACAGGGTTTGGAACACTTAACCTTCCTGACACCCCTTTGTGTTGAACCACACAATTTAGTTCCCTTCGTTTTGAAGAACTTTTTCAATGATCCAGTGTGGAAGAGAAGGTGAAAAAATGCAGTAACAATTCCTAGGCAAAGGAGCAGAACATCCTGTGTTACACATATTTAAATGCATACCATGAAGTGAGATCACAGAACACCTAATGTTAGTAGAATAAATACCACAGCACAAGAATTAAGGCAGCTATAGTTTATGGCATGGAGCTAATCCCGTTGTTTTTTATCACTTCATATTTGTCCCCGACACTGTTTGTGAAGCTCCCCAGCTGAGGACCATTTGCATTCTACAGATAGGTTACAGTTTGGTTTTTCCTCTGATTTTATTTCATCCCAAATAGAAATCATTTATAAAGAAAGGAGCCTAGTCCTGCTGTTATTCACTAGAAAATGTAGCATAGCTTCCAAGATGAAATGAAAGCAGCCCAGTCATGGCACAGATACTATCAGAAGTGAAAGCTCAGAAGCTTTGTGTCCTCAGGCAAAGATACAAACAATAACACCTTTGATTTTTACACTTCCCCTACCAGGCTATAGACCAAGATGCAGAAGAACCCAACAACATTGTGGATTATTCCATCATGCAAGCAGATCCAGCCAATGTGTTTGACATAGACCAAAGCACTGGGGAAATCAAGCTGAAATCCTACATCCGATCTCTGGACATCATCCACAACATCACAAACAATAAAGACTGCATATGGTCATTGGTGGTCCAGGCCAAAGATCGAGGCTCCCCATCCTTCAGTACCACAGCAGTTCTGAAGATTGATATCACAGAAGAGGTAAGCAAATGTTCTAGAAAAATCCTTACGGGAGGTGATCCCTGAAAAGCACCAAAGGGTAGACATTATTTGCTCCATTTCTGAGACTTTCTTGCCAGCTCTGTTTTGTAGAGTGTTTCTAGAGCCTTGTGGTGAAGTTGGATTCTACAGCCACAAATGGGAAAGATATTTTGATCAGAAATACTGCCCGGGTACAAAGGCAGGAGCATAATTTAATTGGGTGATGAATTTTTTGTTAGAGATTGCTAGAGTAAAGGTAAATCCTGACTGGTAAATTTCTGCTTTTTTATTTTCATCCAGGGGACGAAAAAAATCTTTTTCTCTTACTAAAGTAAGTGGAAAGTAGCTGGGGCCAGAGTGAAATAAATCAGATAAATCAGCCTAAGTGACATAGGAAAAGTGAGAAAAAACCTCACAGAAATGCTTTAAAGTACATAGAACTTTGGATGTGAGTTTAATAATTGCAGTAATATTAGCAGATGAAACAAGAAGACTCTAAAATAGTCTTGCACATGAAGGTTGAGATTTTCCTTAGTTCAGCTTTTACATCAGCTGAAGTACAAGCAGCGATTTATGGTGTGCAGCACATGCTTGCACGATTCTTATTTATTGTAACTGCCTTGCCATGCCTTTAAGTAGGTACCAGCAGGGAGGAAATGGGCTTTAAAGTAGATGAGAAACACATCATTAGCCTGACAGTCTCTGGGCATCCTGGGCAAAGATGCAGATCTCATCCTACAGACAGCAGCTGGCCTTCTCTTTGTTTGGTCACAGTGCTCCCACTGCTCTTTTATCTATAATCTTTCTCTCTTTTCTCCATCTCCCTTTATTCCACTGATACTCCATATGAGGCACATTCGTATGATAGTTTTTGTACATGGTTCAGAGCCTGCTGGACTGGCAGGGGACTTGGGTCTGCCCTAGCAGGGCAGTGCCTGGCATGGGGCTGCCTGTTGTGGCCAGCCAGCCCTGTGGGCGTGGGCTGGGCTTGCTGCTGCAAGGCTCTGCCATGTGGAGCTGGGGGACTCTGCATGCTGGGTGTCTGTGGTAAGTCTAGAGAATTAGCCATTCTTACAAATAGAAAGGAAGTGAACTGCTTAACACTTGGATTTCTCATGGAAACGAAGCTTTTCCGGGTGAGCTGGAAACCTCTCTGCCAGCGTGTGGGGCTGATGGGTGTGAGCGGAGGGAGGTGCCCCACACCTCCCCTGCTGGGGGACAACGTGTCCCTGAACCAGCTGAGGAAGGACAGCTAGAGAGAAAACAAAAGCAACTGATACTCTGGGATAAGGAGTTCCCTTCGTTCCCTTCTAGTGTTTGAAGCAGTAGCAGCACCTGATGAAAGATGGTGTCTTTATTAAGTCCCCTGTGTGCTTCCTTTTCTCCCCCTCCAGAGGTACGACTTTGGCACAAAGTGAGGGAGAGCCCTCCTCATAAAGTCTAAAGGGGAAGCAGAGAGGGCTGTGACAACACAGATTTCCTTGCATACACAGTTTTTTTCCTTCTTCCCTTGCTCTTCTTGATGTCAAGTCCCACCAGAGGGTCTGAGATAGCAACAGCATCTTTCTTCGAGTAGGTTTCTTCAGCAAGATCTGGGTTACTGATCTAGTATCACATCCTCCATCACCTTTTGTACATGTCTCTATTACTTCTTCCATTGCTTGCAATGATTTGGGCTGGTTGGGTTGTTGGGTTTTTTTCTCCCAAAGCAACCCACCTTTTTTGCAGAAACAGATTTCAGTTTGCATGTGTGAGAGATGCAGTGCCAGTGTCTAAAATCCATGGTCACTCCCTGTGTCCCAGGGACAGCACAGTCACTGCTAACACTTTGTGAAGACGACAATCTCTTGGTGTAGGCAAATTGCAGACACACACTCTCTCTCTTTCTCTGAAGCTGTTACAAAAGTGCATTTCATCCCTCTGTGCTCCAGCTGTACAAAGGCTCTTATTTCACTGTTTGGTGGGCATTTATGTATTACTGATTTGGATAAGAAGGATATTTTTGAATACATCCTCTCGAGGTTTCCTGCAGTGTTAATCACAGTAAGTAATTAAACAGGCATATTTTCTGATTAACATTTACCATTGCAATTAGCACAAGTCTGTGCCCTTTGAAATGGATGCCTTGTGGCTAAGTTCAGCAGTACTGCACATCAAAAGGACCTTCTTTTGGAATAATACAGTGCTAAAAGAATCCAAAGACCTTTCAATTTAACTGCATCTGATTTTATGGCAATTGATATTGAGGGACATCTGTTAATATCATATCCTTTCACAATAAATAAAAAATACCCATTCACAGAATAAAACACATATGCTGGAAAAGCCAGTCCTTTTCCATCCATATGTCTCACTCAGAAATCTATTCCTGCTGCCTGATATTTTCAGAGAAGGCTGATTCCCACTCCTGATCCTGAAGGTTGGCCTGAGGGGGGCATCCCTCAGCCTCTTGATGACTCCACTGAGGTTCTGCAAATGTAGAGGGGGCGTTTATTTACACCTCTTCATGGACTGAGGCTTAAGTCCATATTTAGACACCATAATCTGTAGTTCTTAATAGCTTTGGCCACTCATTTAGACTTCTAAATATAGCTGGTGAGTCTCAGTTTTAGTCTCCCAACTGAAAGGTTTGAAAAAATCTTCAAAGTAACATGGGGATCTCCTTTCTCATACAAACTGCAACCATGGGAACTGTGGTTGATGGCACTGCACACCCCTTGCCCCATTTGCAAAGCAGTTAGCCTCTTCTTTCCACAGTTTCATGGACTTGAAAAAAAATTTTATTTGAAAAGTCTTGCCTCATGCTGGTGTTTGTATTGCAAAGTGATGCAAACACAGCCTTCATATACAGTGATAGCACTGATCTTTGGGATAAGCACTGCAGGGGCAGCTTGTGTTCTACCTTGGATCAGGAGTTACTTCTGAAGCAAATCTCCCGATCATCCCCACATACTGTGCCTGTGCCTCACATAGCTCCAAGCACACAAGGAGGACTGCTTCCAGAGGAAAATGTGTTTGGGGAGCACACCTAGTGTGCCTGGGCACCAACAGGCAATCCCTCCCTGCAGCCAGGCTAGAGCAAGACCCCAGAAACACGGAATGTGTGGAAAGTGGGCACCTGAGAACCAGCCAGTTCATTGTGCAGATTGTACAGACCCACCTGCTCAAGTCAACGCAGCACAAATTGTCTGTAACACAATGATTGGGTCATTTAAGATCAAGTCCAGCTGTCAACCCAGCACTTCCAAGTCCATCACAAAACCATGTCCCTTAAGTGCCACATCTACAAATAATCTGCAATAGCTTGGGCTCTTAACAGGTTTGCTTACTTAGACTCCTAAATATAGCTGGTGAGCCTTAGCTGCTCTTGTGGTTGACCTCCCATTCCTTTTGGGTCCAGCTTCTGGATACTTGGCCCACATGCTCTGCTCACTGCAACCCATGCATTAGGAAAGGCTCATGCCACAGCAAAAAAAACCCAGCAGAGTATAATCTTCTGTGATACTGGTATTTTAACTTCTTTGATGGCTGTTAAGAAACGGTTTCTTCCAGGTCCTGGCCCACAGAGATATGACAGCTTTATTTCATTATGTATCTGCTTTTATTTTATATGTGCCAGAAAAACCTGGTAGCCTTTAAAATGCAGCATACTTTTTAGGAAAAAACAACAGCTTCAGCAAATGCAAAGTGGCACTATTTCTTGAGCCAGCTACATGGCACTGCTGGTAATCAACACAAGGACTTGAAGATGTTTTAAATGTGCATTTCCCATAAGTCTCTCTGCAGCCTGGCTAAGATTATGACATTCCTGGCTTGTATTAACTGCAAGTTATTTCTCCTGTTTATTCTGCCAGTGCCATGGCCATGACAAGCAGCAACTCTCCGACTGTGTGCTTACAAAATTTTTTATGCAGAACAGTTGTTGTCCAAGGCTAATTCCAGGCAAAGCTTTGTATAGTGGAGGTCAAGTAACTAGAATAGAGGCTGAACCAGCTAGCTGTTAATGGGTTTAGTTTTGGTATTAATCATCTCTTCATCATTGGGAGGTCTGAACAGATGCCAGACTTGCTGACACCAGGGAATTGAATGAAGCCAAACGCTGAAACTCTCCATACAATTTTTATCTGTTCTTACCTCTGCAGCTGTAGTACCTGGGCAACATGTACTTCTGTCTAATGTCATTTATTCAAGGTTTTCAAATACCTAGTCAAATACTCTTCAGCCATCAGTGCCTTCCTATAAAATAGATCTTGACAAAACTTGTAACAGGTGGACTCAGGTCACATACTACTTAGCAGGGTTTATCTGACACTTAATTCATCTGACTTTCACATGAAGTTAAGTAAGCCAGGGTAGAATTTCTATTGTCTGCTGGGATTTAAGTACAAAAAAAAATCCATGTAATGCAGAACAGCAAAGCTGATGTGAATCTAAGCTCCACCAAAGCCACGGGCTGCTTTGCTTTTGGTTTCTAGTTCAGGTCCACTCCTAATTAAATACTGAAAGAACTCTCTGCACAGCATAATGATGAATATTTGTCCCTACCTGCTCAGTGACATGATCTGTGAGTTTCACTAGCATTTCTTTGCCCCTTTCTTGTTGGCAATGGGACACATTCAGGGAAGGAGAAGAGTGGGTTTGACACTGTGTTTCAGATAGGTTGTGAAAAACAGAAATTAAGACAAGGAGATGTTTATTAGTTAATTTACATGTGCCAATTTTATGGATGTGACATTAATGGCAAGAGGTACTCTGAAGCACACTCTGGGATGCTCTTAGTCATTTTTCCCCACAGACTGAGGAGGGCAAAAGGATGGGCATCCTAGTTTAGTCATGCAGAGAAATCCATCTGATCTACAAGTCAGAGGTTCGAGTCCAAGCTATTCACAAGGCTGTCCTTATACACACTGTCTTTGATACCTATTTTAGCATATGGTGACTACTGCTCCAGAGGTGTCCTTTTCTCCATATAGACCACAAGCTGGAAGCTTAGACCTCTAACTAAAACACAGATGACCTGTTACTAGACAAGCAAAGTTTGGGTGAAGATTCCCCCATGGAGTCAAAGACAGGAAACTGAGGCACAGTGGGCAGCCCTGTCTTTCTGCAGTCACACACCACTTTCTGACCTACTCTCTGTAACCAAACCTGCATGAGAATGTGCCATTTCTGAAGGATCTCCTGGCCTTGCACAGCACTCCTGTCTGTTCAGATACTACCTGTATTCACAATGAACTTCTCTTGGAAATGCAGTCCAAGGATGGGCTACCATGCTCTGAATAAGGGTGATCTATATGCCATGCCACTACCCTTTATTCCCCAATCAGCCAGGTGTTTATATGTGCTTCCTAACTTCTTTTATTGTTTCTGGATTCAGTTCAACATCATTGCAACTGCCTCCTCTCCTGTGCCTAGTTCAACACTTAGCTCCCTTTATTTTATAGGCTCTCTGTCCTGTACACATTTCAGCCTAGTTCCCCACCTGTATTTATAGTAGATACTGGCCTCTTTCAAATATAACCATGTGAGGGTTGACCATTTCTCTTATTTTTGATATTTCCAGATCAAGTCCAGGGTAAAATCCTATATTTTAGGCCTCAAGAAGCGTCCATGGACAATATATGGAATATGCATGAGTGGCGTCCTTTCCACCATTTCTGTTACAATGGTGATCTCCACCATCATGTACTGGAAAAGTGTGAAAAGATCCAAGCTCCACCCACAGGGCAAAATCCGCAAAATTATACGGGGACCTCCAAGACGCACAGTGTGCTAAGCTGGAAAGTAAACTGGCCATTCATTTGTCCTTAATATGCCATATGTAGCTTACGTCATTGCTGATTTCTTTTCTTTCTACAAACAAAGCTCTTTAGCCCCACTTATCTCCCCTACCTCAAAGAGTTTTGTTATGTCTGTAAAAGAGTACTTGAAAACAGAATGCAGCACATGTCTGCTAACTACTCATTTGTACACTGACATTTTTTTAAGCAGAAGTTTACTCTTAATCCTTTACAATGCCATGCTCAGTAATTGAGCCAATTATTTTCTTGCTCTATTCTTGCAAGTTAAACATGACATGCAGGAATCTGCCCTAATTTGGTGGCAGTACTTCTGTAAGCTTTTGTGTTCAAGTCATCTACCTCACAGTACTATAATGTTTGCCCAGTCTCTGGCCCCACCTAAATTCTCCACCCCTGGACTGGCTCTGTGACTCTTATATTTTTTTAGAGACAACTTTCATCAATCAGCTCTGCTTGTAACATATTTTGGACAAATGAAATTTCTGGGTCACTGTCTGTCCCCTAGAGTAAGTCATGTGTTTTCTTTGTACTCCTTTACAGACTCTTCACAAAGGGCCTATGGCCGCCTTTTTGATGCAAACTAAAGATAACCCCATGAAAGCCTTAGGAGTGCTAGCTGGTGTCATGGGCATAATGGTGCTGATAACTATCATGATCTCTACTGCCATGTTCTGGCGCAACAAGCGGTCCAACAAAGTCATGCCGGTGAGAAGGATCATAAAAAAGAGGCAGATGCCGCCATCCCGGACAGTCAGGATGGAGTGGCTGAAGTTCAAGAGGCCCAGCAACGCTGCAGAGAAGTTTGTCGTTGATGAGGATGTCAAGAGCCTACACAATGAGAACAGCAACAACAACGTCCAGGTTGCCCCCGTGCTGCCGGCAGCCCCTCTGCCCCCACCACCCCCTGCCCTGGCTCCCCGGGGCGATGCCCCAGGGTGGCGGGTGCCAACTGTGTCCGGCTCCCTCACTCCCAAGCATGTAATCAAGCCACCGAAGAAGAAAGGTCATAGCAGCACCCACAACGCCCTCGTGTCAGAGCTCAAAATGAGGTTTGAGAAGAGGAACGCAGCTTTTGGGGAGCCCCACATCTAGGTGCCCTCAGCAGCCCCCAGAGACTGCAGACTGTGGCTGGGCATGGATGTTTTTACATTACATGTGCTGTCTCTTCCCCGTGTCTGTCAGCACCCTGTGAACCAGAGCAGCTTCTTGCTGTGATAGCCACCCCTCACCTTCTGCAAGTACCACGTGCTACAGAGTCACCCCACCCGCAGAAGTGCTGCAGTCCGTGTCCGGTCGCGGCTGCGGCTCCTTTGTCCATGTCCCATGGGCCCTCTCTGCAGCTGTGTCTGACCGCGGTGCTGAGCGTGCCAGCCACAGTCTCCCCAAGTGAACACGGACTCAGGTTGCCCCTGGTTTGGAGGTCTCTACTCAGAGCTTGGGTTTTCAAACAAGATGCTCTGCAGCCAAGGCCCTGGAGGATGTTTCTTCTGACCTGGTCTGGCAGGTGGATTTGGGGTGTCTGAAAATCCATCACTTCAAATCCCAGACCCATTTCTGAAGACATTGGCTTGGCTGTGGCAGCAGCACTGAGTCGAGGTGCCGGTCTCCTACAGCAGTGAGACTGCCCTGTCCCCAGAGCACAATGTGCTTTACAACAGCTGGCGGAGCGATGTGCTCCTGGCCTGAGTACCTTCATTCCCAAAAGGTAAGCGGGCAGGCTTGGAGAAGTTCTTCCTTTTCCTGCAGCTTACGCTGGGTTTTGCCAGAGCACATTGACATGATGCTGTGCTTTGCTTCTGCCCTGGACTACCTGCTGAGGAAGGATGGGAGGGGCACCTCAGCCTTCTCTGGACCAGTGGGGACAAGATTTGAGCACAGAAGTTCAATAGCAGTGCTCACTCAGCACTACCTCCTTCTGACACTGTGTCCCGAAAGAGGGGGAACCCCGCAGGAGAAGGACATGAATAAAACCTCAGGGAAGACAAGGTAAAACTGAGAGGCAAATGATAGGTGGAAAATACAGACAAGCGCTGGAAAGTTGCATATGTTGGTCAGGGAAGTGTCTGGAAAGATCATGTGGTGTTGTACACTGCTAGCAGAAGCTGTCAAGGAATACATTTCATCACCTCTCCTGGCTTGTTTCAGACACTGGTGCATACAAAAGGAGGTTTCCATAAAATATTCTTGTTTTTCTTATCAGGATTGGGAGGGCAGCTGATAGGTTTTTTTCCTGTTACGTGACAGTAAAAAGGCACCGAGAGCAGAGCACGTTTTTCACTGCATCTACCCCACGGACTCCACATCACGTTTGTTTCTGAGGAGATGTTTTTCACCTGGGCCTGGCTGTTTCCTATACCCTGGGAAGAAGGCATCAGCGATCGAGCTGGCTGGGGAGCAGCACCCTGCACCCTCTCTCTGAGCCCTGGCCTTGCAGAGAAGCTGTGATGTCATGGTACTAGGAACATCAAGATGGGAAGCAAACCTGACAGGACACACCGTGTTAATTCAAGGGGTTCATGAGAGTTCCCCAGATGCCATTTCAGTTGAACCAGCAGACCTGGCCCTCAGGATCACCTCTCACTCCAGTAGCTAAAATAATTCCCTTATTTGCAATAGGACTTCATCAGTTTAGGGGATAGCTGGTTGAATAAGAAATTACCTACTTACAAGGAAAATCTTGCATTTTTTAACTTCAGTTCAATCTGCCGAGAAGCCATCGTGCTCGTGGCTCATGTCACCTGTGAGCTGAGCCAGCAGCTGTAGCCAAGAGGTGCGGCAGAGTCCCAGCTGGGGGCCATGGCAGCAGCACTGCTCACAGAGCCTCTCCTGTCAACATCTCTCCTTTTCTCCACTGTTTTCTTGCTGATCCCTCCTCCTGGGGCATGTGGTGTGGGGCCCAGGTCCTCACCTGTCCAATCACCTCATCCTTGTCCCCTGGCCATAAGCTGGCTGGAGGGATGGGACATGCAGCCCTTGACCCCACATCTGCTGCCCTGCACAAGCACCCACCTTCTGCTGGCTGAGGGTCCACAGGTCCTGCAATGTTCCCCGAAGTTTGTGGTTTATTCCCCATACCACTGTCTTCCCAGTGTTGTGTTATTGCCAGTATTCAGTGTTCATTCTCTTATGAGGAAAGCCTATAAAGACCATTCAATTAAGACAGATTTAACAGGAATTACAGGCTTATAGTCTTAGAGATTATATTTAAGAGGCAATAAAGATGTTTTATTACTGTGTTGTGAGACTCCCAGTTACTCTCTATTTCAACTTCAAGGAGTTTTTTTTAATAAATTTAAAAAAAAAAAAAATCTGCAAAGGTGCTTCTGTGTGTGGTGTGCTACTGGCAGCAATGCCTTGTCATCTTGTTACGTGAGCAGACAGGCACAGGCAGCCAGGTGGGTTTTTAGGGTGGCCGAACGATTCAGGAGAGGGGCTGTGTGGCTTTTGGACGACACCAGGCTGGAAGGAGAGGACGTGAGATGCAGGATGCCATTGGCACAGGCCATGGGCAGGGTCACAGAGAGCCCCTGGCCAAGGTCCCATCGTGCAGCATGGCCTGGGGGCAGGAAGGCAGCAGGTTCAGTCTGATGCCAGTGTCCAGTGACTGCGATTTGTTATGAATTTCCTCCATGTGGTCAAGGGACATTTTGTCTTTCCCTGGCTGTTTTTCACTATGACTCAGCAGCCCTCTCCAGTCTCTACAGTTTTGTTGTCTACAGCTGTTATCCCTCTCTGCTGACTGGGGTGGAAGAAGGCCAGTCATTACTGACAGTGCTTTGTTTTTTACACCCACTCACCCACAGCCCTATACTGGTCTTCAACCATCATCAGCTCTTGCCTCACTCTGTTTTAGCTGTGTGTGTGGGTGGCTTTCCCAGGACACAGTTATCCTGCTTGGCCAGCTGCTTCTGCCTCTTCCTCACCACTCCAGACCTGGGCTGCAGCTGCCCAGCCTCCTCCATCCCTGCAGCAAAACCCCAGGGCTCCTTGGAATGCAGGTTTCTTTGCAATTTGTAACTGTAAAAAGCCAGAGATGAAACAGAGGACCTCTGTGTATTCTGAAAATCCGTCATGTTTATTGCTTTGACACTAAAAGACTGACAAGACTAGGAAGTCCTGTGAAGTATTAACAGCAAGAGTCAGCAGTGACAAAACAGAGCTCTGTTCAAAGCTATGCAGTACCGTACAGCAGAAGGAGGTGCTGGGGGAGGAATCACAGGGCCTCAGGAGAGACAGCATGGAAAACACACACAAAAAACCAAAATACAATTAGAAAGTCAAGCTACCACACCATGAAGCTCACAATAGACTCCTTCTCTTCTTACAGCTGTGTACTCTAGATTTTTCTTTTTGAGACAATCTACAACACAGATAACAAGGGCTGTGGGCCACATGCTTTGATTGTGCTGGAAAGCATGAGGTCAAAAAAAGAAAAAGAGTAAGTCACATGTCCTCAGACCCCTGAGAATCACAGCACTGAGCTGCTCCACAAGCAGGAGGCAGTCACTTTTTACATGCATCTTTGGGCTTTTTTGTCTCTAGCAAAGAGGCGAGCTTTGGTTTCAAAGCAGGATGGGCAGGCACCTGTCTGCATTTACGGAATGTGCCTGGCTTGCATCTTCAGCTCCCACAACCCTTGCTCCACTGTGTTCTCTGCTCCTGTCCACCAGCCCAGTTCAAGCACTTGCACTTTTCCTGTTTGTGGTACAACCAAAGCTGTGAATCTCTTAGGGCTGCGTAAACCTTAAGGAGAAGTAAGGAAAAAAAGAAGAAAAAAAATGCAAAACAAACAAAAAAAGCCACCCCCAAAACCTATGCCTGTGGTCAAAATCATTTTTTCTCCAAGTAAAATAAAATCTCTCCATCATGTTGACCCAATCCTCCCCATAATTTGCCATTGCTGGGCTGTCGCCACAGCCGTGCCCAGCTTCCCTGTCTGTTCCCAGGAGCTGGCACACAGGAGAAGCTGGCAGCTTGCACTGAACAGAGCTGTGGACACACCTGTGTGGGTGAGTGAGGGGACACCTCTGGCCTTTGGCCACAAGCACTACTATTGGTTTGGGGGTTGTTTTTTTGTCAGTGCTGGTTTTCTTGGTGTGTCAGTGTGCGTTGCTCCATGTCAGTGCTGCAGGGGCAGCCCGGGGCTAAGGAGGCGCATTTCCACCCACACCTGTGGCCGGACAGCCCGGGCACCTCCATTCCCAGGGCTCCCCGAGCCTGCCTGCAAACTCCNCCCCGGGGGGCCCCCCGCCGTGCCCCGAGTCCTCGCAGCACGGAGCCGCCCTGGCGTGCTCCTTCGACAAAACCAGCACGGCTCCGGCCCGAGGCGCCGTGAGGAAGGTGCCGCAGCGGCCGCGCCCTCAGGGCGAGCAAGCCCGCGCCCTCAGGGCGGGCAGGCCCGGGCTAGTAGAGGTCGGCGCTGTTCCTGTGGGGCGGCCGGGCCTTGCCGGGCTCCTGGCAGTCCGGAGGCCGCCGTGCGCCGCGGCCGCCGTCGGGGCGGCAGAGCCCGTCCTCGCTGCCGGCGGGCAGGCTGTCCAGCGTGCTCTCCTTGCTGCCCGCGGCCTGCGCCGGGCCCCC